>JAKGSA010000306.1:166-56763 GCA_033558755.1 Philaethria dido | reverse complement strand
TATCCATAAAAAAAAAAAAAAAACGAAGCATGAAATATTTACTTTTCATATTTATCATTTAAATAGAAATCCTAAAAACGACATAACTGGCGTCAAAAAAAATTGATATAAATGTCACTTTAGGGTAATCTATCAAAATTACACACTCAAATTACATAGACAAAGTGGTGATTATAAAAAACACGTGTTTCAATATAAGCGATACGTATCGTGTGTCAGAAACGCGTGAAGCGGTCAAGATGGGAGATAGCCACCCCTGCGCCGCTGTTATAGACGTATTAGGTAAATTAAAACAAAAAGAAGAATATCATTATGTTAAACCATAAATTTACTTCTATATGAGTTATATTTTAAATAAATCCATGTTAATGTATTTATTAAAATTCCTACATATTTAAAACTTGTTTTGTGAATTATTTCTTTAACGATATGTCAAGTTAAAATATATTTAAATTTTAATTTTGTATTGTTATAGCTTAAGTGATTTAGTCTAGCTAGTTTAGGTGTTTTGTAAAATTTTACATACATACATACATGACATAGCTTCACGCTGTATCCCGCATATAGCAGGGTAGGCAGAGGGAACCTAGTGTTAAGATACTCCGTTCCCCACTTTCCGCCGAATTGAGGCATTGCATGCTGAGTGGCGGAACTCAACGCCGCGCTTTGCCTTGTTACCAAACCCAGGAAATGGAAATACTAAACTTTGACATTTCCTGGAGTGGGAATCGAACCCATAACCTGTCGTGTTTAACCTGTTCCTCTGCCCCACGACAGGCGTAAAATTTATATGCACAAAACAAAGGAATTTCACCTGACCTTAGGTCATTATGAGTATAGGATTTTAATTTAGTTATTAATATATCACATATTTTAGTGAAACCTTCCAATGTGAAAACGCCTTTAAATTTATATATTTGAGGCCATTAAAATCTATTGTGATTCGATTTTGGAATTTTTCTAAAATTATAATGATACATTGTCATTAAATTTCCATATATACGAATAATATCAATTAGACATGCCAATAAAAGAAGTGGTCTATCGTAAAATAGAAATATAATAGAATAAGATTATTTTCTAAAGAACGTGTACACACTCCTACGCAAAGATTTACGTAGGCTTTATTTAAACTCACACCGTTTTAAACCACAATGTCGACTTGCTTTGGTTGTAATAAATTACATAATGGCAAGGTTTCAAGTTCAGTATTTCTTACAAATACTCAGTTGAAATGTTTATTGCGTTTCAGTGAAGCCTAAAAGAAACGAAATATACTTAAATGTTGGAAAGACATATCTAAAAACATCAAACATACTTTGAAGGATATTCATTTAAATTAAATTGAGGTCATCATGGCGCTGTGGGACAGAGTCTGACTTAAATGTGATGGCTCTGGGTTCGATATCTATACGGGTGCAATGCCTCGGATTCGGTCGGAAAGTCGAGAATGCAGTGCCTTGACAATAGGTTATCTTTGCCTACCTTGCTATGTGAGATAAAACGTGAAGCTATAAAAAATAGTTTCAACTAAGGTAAAATGAATCCATGACTTTTGATTAATCTAACAATATCGGTAATGCTATGTGATATCTCAATATTTTAACAAGTCGCTGTACTATCAAAAGCATTTCACTATTTGCATGAATAGAGTGTGAGCTTACTGACACAGTGCATTTGTTTTTTTAAATTTTAATAACTACAAAAATTTAATATTCGGTGTTTCGAAATTTCATCTATTATCCAATAATTCAATGCCATGACAATTATTATGGGTATACAATGGCAACCATGACGGACATGGGTCGGACGGAGGCAACCGGACGCGACGGACCGTCCGACGCCGGACCTGGACTTAACTATTCATATCGATCTATAGTAGATGTCTCATTAATTAAATAACTTAGACTAAGTTTTTTTCGATTAAGCATTTAAATTTATAAGTACTTAAATATTTTAAATCGTTTAATAATTTTTAAAGTTTTACCTAGATTAGATCTTTAAGAGCCTCACTCTTTTTTCCTATAGCAAGATAGTCGGAAGGATCCTATCCTATCATGACGCTCATTTCTCCTCTCACAAACACAATTTGTTTTATTTCAATAGTATGTATTTCAATTCACCTTAAAACTTATTAATCTCTTATACATAATAATAATATTCCTATTAATAAAAAAATCATAGAGTTTTATCGAAATTTTCGAAACAAAAGATTTTAATTGAATAAAACGTAACACTATTTGCAGGAATAGATATTAGAATTTTATTGAAGCCATCGTGACGCAGTGGCACAATGTCTGATTGTAAGCACTATCGGTCGTAGGATCGATTCCTATTGGGGGTCATAATTATATTATAATTATTTTTATTTCTCTGCTTTGGAAAGACAAGGCGCGTCGTTGAGCTCCGCAACTCAACACACGACATATCAAATACACGGAGTACATATACACAATAAGTGGAGAACGTAGTGTCTTAACACTTGTTGTTCTCTTTCACTATCCTATTATTCGAATGAAGAAGATTAGAATTTAATTAAAAAAAAACATCGAAAATGTCTTCAAATATACAAATGAAAGTAAAAATTTACTATAAAGCTATTGATATATGCATATACGAATCTCTTCGGACATTAACAGCGGAAATCATTATCTTTATTAAGTAGTTATTTATTTGTGTTTGACATTAAATTGCCGATGAATGAATTCTATAAGGAAATTATGATAATTAGAGAATAGTTCAGTGAAATGAGAATCCTCTTAAGTATAGTAAGATGGTCGAGTTTTGACAACAAATATATATAGGATAATGGATCATATATGTTGTCAAAATCAAACAATTCAACAGACCAAAAAATAATATTGATAATAAAAATAACAAAAAGCATTTCTTTATTTTCTTAAATTAATTTGAATTTCATTATTTAATTTATTTTTAATGATCAATTACATTAACGTATTAATAAAAGCAAGTCATTTGACGTCAACGCGAGTGAAACCGCGGGTAAAAACTAGTATTCTTATAAATAGAGGCTCCAGTACTTATGCGAGCATTTATTGTTATTTTTAATAAAAAAAAAAAAAATTAATAATATTGCGGTTCTAGTAGTAGTGTTGTAAGCAATAAATTCTTCTAGAAATATATAGGTATGTCAAATTAATATTTTAGATGCTTATTTAAAAAAAAAATATTACGTAAGTATATTAACATGGCGCTTCCAGATGATATTTTCATAATATATGTGTAACGGAGTGTCTTCTCTCTACTTATTTTTTTTTTTTTTTTATTTAAAAGGGACGGAAAACGCAAAAAGAGAACACCATAGTAAGTGGTTACCTTCGCCCATAGACATCTACAACACCAGAGATGTTGTAGATGCGTTGCCAACCTAGAGGATACTGATGGAAGGGGGGACAATGTAGTAGTCCACTATCAGAACCACCACATTTTGGGGAAAGGATAGGTGGGAAAGGGGAAAATCTGGCTTACATGCTATCGAACCGGAACACATCATTAGATATTTGGCGGTTCGTCTTTGACATGATAGTGGTCGCGAGCCAGTCGGAGGACGAACCTCCTACCACCTAACATAATATAACATAATATATCGTATGAAAATAGAAAAAGCATGTTACAAGAAAATAATTGAATTAATACTAAAAATAATACAAATATATAATTAAAGCCTTACGTAACCGATCACTAAAAGATATTGATATTGGAAGTACAGATGTAATGTTGATTGCATTAAGTAATTATACTGTATTTAATTACTGTTCTAGGTAATTTGCGAAGCCCTACACCCTGCGCCTGCAACGATAGGGTTTCAGCCGCTCATTTACACTTGCATGTTCTAGTTATGATTATATTTAGACATTGTTGCCTGTGGCTTTGGCATTGTGTAACTTTGTATGGTAAATAAAGAATAAGTCTTGAAGTCTTGTTGTGCGTGTTTTTTATCGTATTATATTAGTCTTTCTTTTGTAGCCGTTAGATTATAGGAGTGAAGTATATTTGTATAAAAAATATTTTTTGTAATTTTTTGGCTGGTATTGGCAAAGATTTATTTAAACTAGTGTCCCCGTAAATGCGTTAATAACGCATTGCGTAGTGATGTACATGTAATATAAACATGGATGTCAAACCATGGTAGTGTGTTTAACATTTTTTTTTATTAATTTAATATACTTTTTATGCATTACTCAAAAAAAATATTAGCACTCTGCATTCCTTCTCTATATAAACTACAAGTGTGCCAAGTTTCATGCTCCTCCGTCCGCGTAATTTTCGTAAAAAGGGATCCAAAGTTTTTGCTTCACGTTTATGTATAGATATTTTGTTTACACCTAATTGGATATTTTATCTTTTATATTTTATAACCAACACATATTTTTATTTTGGAATGTGGAATTAATTATTATTTATTTTAATTTATTCTCAATATTCATTAAATTATACCTCGATAATGGAGTATTCAGGAAATGGCAAACAAAACACTACAGCTATGCATTATATAATATATGTCATTAACTTTTGTCACCTCGAAGCATAAAATGCTAGACTTTATTTGTATTAGCTCAAAAAATAGCATTAAAATATTCATTTTCTCTTATAACCAGCTACTTAACTAATATTTGTATTGATATAGGTGTCAAATGTAAATCCTGACCCTTTCGCCATCATTATAACGCATGTTCTGCCCGCACGAGCCTCTACATTTTTGTTGCGTGACGTACCTTAAGATATATAATACTTTTCTATGAAAAAGAAATCATTTACGTAACAGATAAATTTTGAATATGCAAATTTAAGTCAATATGAACGGTTGTTTCAAAATTGAGTTCAATTTTTAACTGCACTCAGCTTATGATATAATAGTATGGAAGTAATGCTACGTGAAGTCATAAATATAAGCAATTGTAATTATTTGGGAAAAAATCATGCAAAAGTAATGTAATTTCTATACATTTAATTCATAAATTTACATATATACGAGTACATGTTTATTGGTTTTATGTTTTTTGGTGGTAGGAGGTTCGTCCTCCGTCTGGCTCGCGACCACTATCATGTCAAAGACGAACCGCCAAATATCTTATGATGTTTTCCGGTTCGATGGCATGTAAGCCAGGTTTTCCCATTCCCACCCATCCTTTCCCCAAAATGTGGTGGTTCCGAGAACGGAATACTACAATGTCCTCCTCTTCCATCTGTATCCTCTAGGTTGGCAACGCATCTACAACATCTCTGGTGTTGTAGATGTCTATGGGCGAAGGTAACCACTTACCATCAGGTGGTCCTTCTGCTCGTTTGACATCCGTTATCCATAAAAAAAAAAAAAAAAACATTTCATTCATAAATTTACATATATACGAGTACATATAGTTGATAACTTTTATGACAGGATTCACCTTTGTACCAGTTTTTTAGTGATGTCTTTCTCAGTGTCATACTTAGAAAATATGTTTTTAGCGTATTAATTTAAAATTATAATTAAAAATTAGTATACGAAACATAAATATATCGTATCTTTCAAATTTAAGCCCCATATTCAATACAATTTATAAATAACATATTTCATGGTACATCGAAACGTAAAATTCCTTTCAATATATTCTAGTTATGAGATTGTTACAATTTACATAACGTGCCGTATTACATGTCAAGATGTAAATGAAGTGTGTGGCCGCACGCGTCTTTTTAACATATGCAAAGTACTTAGGGCATACGAGATGACGTTCAGATAGATGCTTTTATACAATTATAATTGGCTATGGTAGATACAGCACGAGCCGTTACGGAATAGGAACGTGAATATATTATATTTTTATCCCTTAAAATTTGCATCTGAATAATGTAATTATTTTAAATATTTGACTTTATGTATATATGCCATACAATTTTCGTGTCAATTTAGAGAACAGAAACAGCGTGCCTTGAAGCTTAAGATTAGAGTTTTTTTTTTAAATAGACAATTCCTCGCGTGGGTTTGAACCCACAACCGCTACATATTGACATGTTGCAACTGAACCACTTAAGTGTCAATTAAATATTATTTTTTAATAAAAACTATAATCTACATACATATATACGATCATAAGATAAATATTGCACCTGTTTCATGTCGCATTGAACATACAAGAACAAAAGCCATTCAGAAATATCGCGAGCGCCGTCGGAAAACTGGGACGTGGTTTCATGCAATGTTTTCAACGAACATGTCGTCACAATTAGGTTCCACTCCGCTGTGACGTGGGCATAGTCTGCTCTACGCGTATCGCAATAACCGACTATTGTCTAGTGCAAATGCAACTAAACTTTACTATAGAATTTTCACTGGCAATGTGAATATAAGACAGTAGAAGCTATGACAGATATTGTCTCATGTACACATGTTTACGTTAAAAGAAAACACAAATACAAAGAAAGCCTATTAATTGAAATTAACATTTTCATATTTAGAAAGGCTTCGCCGAAAAGCATTTAACATTCAGCTATAAAATATTTTGCAATCTAACCCAAATTATTTCTGACGTAAGAATAATAACGAACATTTAGCAAACCAAATGTCTATTGAAACGCCTAAATTACGAGTACCGTAACGGATCGATCGAACGGTTTAAACAAGTATTTGAATATTTTTACAATCAATAACCGATATATGCAAATTCGGGACAGAAGACATTAAGCGCACGTCGCGCGACAATGCTGCGACCGTTATCGTAACAAGTAAAAATTTCATCAAAGGTGCGTTAGAAATAATAATTGATCGAACGCTATTGTTGCGAATGATACACGGTCGGACCCCTTCGATATCGAGAGGTTGGGAGATTCCGAAAATTAACCAGCGATAGGTCTAAATTTAATTTTACGATCCAATACCTGCCCTTAGCCGACAAAAGTTTCGTAATCAAATTATGCAACCGATGGCGCTATTGTTACCTACATGCATAAATTTAAGGTTTTGCATTGTAGACGCATCCAAAGGGTTAGAGGAAGTTGGTAATAATAGACGAGATGCTTCGAAATGACTATTGAACGCAGAGTTCGTATGGGAAGAAGGGTAAACTGACTGAACGTGATGATACTTATCAGATAATTGTTACGAATTATTACATTTGAAGAATACTTTGAACATCCGCTATCTAAGCATGATTTAAAATCAATTCTAAAAATTCTTTTTTTATCTAAAATTTTATTATTTTTTCTTTAAAAGTAAACATCATTGATTTCAAAGTAGTAACTTAATTCTCAAAGCCTCAATCATCAACAACGATTCTGGCCCTTAGTGAAAACAACGCGAATATCACATTACAAAAAGTATGGTTTGAAAAGAAACCGTTACTATTAACAAAGGGTATGACAGCGTTACAGGGTGATCCAATTTTGGTGAAATTCTTATAGTAATGATATGAAGCACGGGCCTTGCATACTTTAGCGAGAGAAAGAAATTTCAGAGACGAACATTGATATGGAAATGAGACGGCAGGTAGCGAGGGGTTTTATTGAAATTAGAGATACATATATGAAATTCGAGAATATCGAAGTGCAACTATCGATAGGTACGGGGTGTCAAAATTGTAGGGATGGTGAGACTTCCTCTGTACCAATAGCTATTTTCGTTGACAGTAATAAAACGAGACAGTATTTTGCCTAAATATTTCAGTTAGTAGTCGAATATTTTGATATTTCATTTGATTTGTACTTTTAATTATAGTTGTAAAATTATACAGAACTATTAGTAAGTATGAGTCTTTAGGTGTGTAAGTATAAAAAATATCAACCTCAGATAACCGTTTCAAATTTTATTTCGCCTGAGAATTGTGAATAAATAAATTTATTGAGAATATATTAAATGCAATATCAATAGGTTTTATGTTTTGTAACAAAATTGAGGGGCAAAGGCCTAGGCTGCTTTGCATAATAAGAGTCCACGTGCGAATTATCATACTGGCGTCACATAAAATTGACTATCGCCTTAGATACTCGTACTATTAACATACACTAGACGTCTCGGTACGGCACGGGCCACAAATTTAGTTTGCACAAAGCAAGTACGCGTCAAGGATTGCATGACATTTGCATAAGTCCGGCACGAGTCTAATATTTTTGCATATGCAGATGACACTTCTTAGAAGGCAGCTATAAAAAAAAACTAGGGTGGAGACTTCGCTAACGTGTTTGTTAACTAAATTATTCATACCATATCACATTTTAATAGTATCTATAGGAAGATAATTCCTGCTATGGACCGTCTATTTTATAGAGGTAAAGAATACAAAAGAATATGAAATTTAAACGGCAATATTAAAAGAATTTATAGCACGTCTGGAAAATTTCGGGAATTTATAAAGGAAAATTTTGACAAAACTAAAAACAAACTTTAAGTCGGCGATCGCCTGACACGTCAACACTATTTAAGCAATATCCGCAAACATGCAATTAAAAAAAGCGTATTTATCGCGAATGAACTGCAACTCGCTCTAAATTCAAGACAAAAAGTAAAAATTGTTTAAAAAATTGGCAATTTGTCAGTGTCGAATGAAGTACAGTCAATAATAAAATATTTCCTGAGCTTTTTTCAGAATTTCCGAACGACATTAAACACGCGACTGTCCATTGACTGGGATCCTATTCGTAAGATAGTCATTTTTATTGTCAGTATACTGTAACATTCAAAATGAATTGGCGTCTTAGGTTAAATCTTACTATTTTAAAATTAATCATTAAAGTTAAAAATAGCATCTGCCATGGTATACATTAAAAAATAATTTTCTTTTTTCAGGTTCACTCTTTCTCCCGCAGTGCAGGGTAATCTGAGAGAACCTAGTGCCAAGACCCTCAGTTATCTACGTTTTGCTGGAATTCAAGAGGCAGAACTCATCGCTGCGCTATTTCGAATTACCACCGCGAATTATAATATTTTTTTTTTTTTTTTTTTTTTATGGATACCGGATGGCAAACGAGCAGAAGGACCGCCTGATGGTAAGTGGTTACCTTCGCCCATAGACATTTACAACACAAGAGATGTTGTAGATGCGTTGCCAACCTAGAGGATACTGATGGAAGGGGGGACAATGTAGTAGTCCACTATCAGAACCACCACATTTTGGGGAAAGGATGGGTGGGAAAAGGGAAAACCTGGCTTACATGCCATCGAACCGGAACACATCATAAGATATTTGGCGGTTCGTCTTTGACATGATAGTGGTCGCGAGCCAGACGGAGGACGAACCTCCTACCACCAAACATTAACATATGCTTTTATTCAGTTTGAAATATGCAAAAAAAGGAATAACCTGAAAATTGTAAAAATACAATGAATGAAGAAATAAGTGAGTTACATAGAAGCGTGCTTATTAACTTATTACTTACATTCCGAGGCGTTAACATGTGATGAAATATTATAATGAAAGTGCTCTAGATAAACTACTCCGTCTTAGATAGTCTTAGCATAGAATAAATCTTGTAGTACCCACTAAAGCTTGTGAGGCCATACGAGATAAAAAACAAGATAGGTTATGGGTTCGATTCCAACTCGAGGATTGTATTGGATGATTTTTTTTTAATTATTTTCATTTTTTCCATGTGGTTAGACAAGGTGCAGCGTTGAGTTCCGCCGCTTGAACACAATGTCTTTAATTATGGCGGAAAGTGGAACGATGTCATAATACTAGGTTCTCACTCAGTACTCTACTCTGCGGGATATAGTGTGAAACTGTTAAAGTGTCTGCCAAAGTCTTGTAATTCGAATGAGTGACTATTATTTTTGTCAAAAAGCAGAAACAATAGTGAATATTCTCTCTGTTTATTCCATAGCATGTTGATACTTATACATATATGTGTTCTTTTCTTTTCAATACAACTCGTTTTTAGGGTAAAACAAAAACGCTTAATAGCAAGTTATGATATTCATAGCTTCATACATATTGTAATACGGCATTGGCTGTGCGTTCAAGTGATTTGCCAAGAGCTTGTAAATGACTTCCTATGAATGAACATTGTAAATACTTAAAGTTTATTTATTATTTTGTATTGATTTATGTATGTATAGGCTTAAATATAGCAAATATGTCTGTTTAGTTTATTGATAGAGTTCATAATGAATTATATATATTAGGTTATGTATTTGTATGAATTTGTAATAATGAAGTATTTCTAATAACACAAAAGTATATATTTATTTACGATATAAGTTAGAAGTAAATTTTAATTGTAAATTAAAAGTTTCCGAAAGCCATTTTAAAAATATTTCTCTTTTTTTTTTTTTTTTTTTTTTTTTTTTTTTTTTTTTTTTTTTTTTTTTTTTTTTTTTTTTTTTTATTTTAATTGTAAATTAAAAGTTTCCGAAAGCCATTTTAAAAATATTTCTCTGTTTCTCTGTAATATTTTTATTTTTTTTTGCTTGACTCTGTATAGCAGGGTAGGCAGAGGGTACCTGAGAATCTAGTGTTAAGACACTCCGTTCTCATTTAACATTTTCGTTATCCACTTTCCCCCGAATAAGAATAATAAATTAATATACTCGTAATGTCTTTTTTTAATTCTCGTCAATTTTAATACGAGTAATTCAACATTAGACTGTAGTCTAGTGAAGTCTCATGTATCAAAGAGTTTTTATTTTTCATAATTTAAATTTTTAAACCAATTACGTGTTGTATTACACTAGGCTCTCTCCATTTATCTTACAATTCAGGACAAAGCCGAAAAAGGAAACATATAACAAAACAAAAAATAAATTTTGTTAGGTGGTAGGAGGTTCGTCCTCCGACTGGCTCGCGACCACTATCATGTCAAAGACGAACCGCCAAATATCTTATGATGTGTTCCGGTTCGATGGCATGTAAGCTAGATTTTCCCCTTTCCCACCCATCCTTTCCCCAAAATGTGGTGGTTCTGATAGTGGACTACTACATTGTCCCCCCTTCCATCAGTATCCTCTAGGTTGGCAACGCATCTACAACATCTCTGGTGTTGTAGATGTCTATGGGCGAAGGTAACCACTTACCATCAGGTGGTCCTTCTGCTCGTTTGCCGTCCGTTATCAATAAAAAAAAAAATATCCAAACGTTAGTTAGTTAGTAAGTTGCATATATCTAAAGTATTCTATCCAGCTTTTTCACGCATAGCATAGTAATCAAAAAGAACCAAGCATCAAGACACTTTCTCCACGTACATATCTGCACTAAATATTTAATAACTTAATAGAATAATATTCATATTGGAATACAAGTTTTATCGTCTGTTGGTGTTAGGCATGCCAAACAAGGCTATTTCTTCTAGCTAGAATTAATCAAATCAACTAACCCCTACCCACTACTTTCCGATATAATTAACGTCCACATGTGTGTGTGCTGGACAATACGTGGATCGTGTATGTGTGCGATAATGAACGATTATATGAGACCTAACTTTGCTTAAGAATGGCTTGCCTGTTCCCAATTGCTTCTAATTGGAACCTTTTACCCTTATCATAAGGTTGATAATTTAAATATACAAATGGTATTTATCGCGTTATGAGTTTATGGATGATAGTGTTAGTTGTTTCTTCGTGTGGGTTGATGAGTCACATTTTTTTTTGTTTTGTGGGTAAGGCGCGAGGGAGCCAGCGTGGGGTGGCGGGTACCCCTTGCAACCCCATCTTATTAATCAGTGAAGTACAAGCGGTCTCTTCACATGTCAGTTTTGTACGTGGCAATGCGTCTTGTTTGAAATCAGACGTGTCGGTTGACCGGTGATTTTGTCAAGGTAGACGTGTCAACGTCGTTAAAGACTTTTGCTTTATCAATTACCGATTTCCTACTAAAACAACAAAGTAGTTTTCTAGTAATTACACATATATGTATTTTGAAGTATATATTTATAACATACGAGGACCCCAATAAGATATAAAACATTTATGGAGCAAATCAATAGGAAGCCGGTATTTAAAACTGAGGAAAGGAAAAACCTTTTTCAGAAGTTGTAGGTAGTCTAAAGGATTTAGAAAGCTTACTGAAACTATACAATTTTTTTTCTAATATGCAACAGCCAAATTTGAAAAGTACAAATTATACCAATAAGTTATCTCACACTTTTTTAAAGTGAGAAATTCATACATCATTTCTGTTACATTCTCTGTATTGCCTTACATTGGCTCACAAAAGTCTTATAGATATTCAAAGCTGTACATACACTTATATACTATGTACGTACAATTATACCTAATGAATGCATTAACAAATAATGACCAACATATACAGGAAGTAGAATCAATAAAATAGATAATAACTTACGTCGATAGAACACTGAATACTATAATGACAATTTCGTAATAACAAACACAGCGGTAAATTAAAAATTTAATACGACTCGTAGCTTTGTCAAAGAGAACTTTGCCAAATCATTCAAATGAATAATTATAGAAAATTATAACCGTCACGCACTATAGACGCCATTAGTGTGTCAAGCAGGGTGTTCGCGGCAGTTAGCCTGTTAGCTATAGTTAAAGACCGGCGACCAACGTATCCATGCGACCCAGACAATCCAATAGATGCCTGATCCATAGAAAAGAACATAAAAGCTCGGAACTAGATAACAATCCACCGTCTTCCCCCCCTCATTGACAATATCTGGAAGCCCCCATTTCACTAATTATTATTGTGTTGCCGAATGCATACATACGACTTTCGTCGGGACACTCGTTTACTGCGTTAACTTTTTAATTCATACAAGTATATTCGACTAGCACGCATCAAAGTATTGAGGAAAATAAATCAATAATAGATACTGATATTAAAGGGATTTAGTTATTTTCCTTTTTGTTTCGTGAGGGAGGAGGGCCATCGCGCGTGTTTCGTAGCTATTGTGATTTTTGAAATGTTAATCGGCTCTGCAGATTTTTTGTTAATGTTGACTTAATCCTCAGAAGGTTGGTAGAAATGCTAGATTATGGAGACGAGTGGATTGAGTCGGCAGTTGTACTGTAGCTCATTGGCCCAGGTAGCTTGTTTGAGTGAATTTAGTAAAAGGTAAGTTTGAGGTATTATTGGTTTTGTCATAGATACGCGATTCACACTAAGCGAAGTAGTTCTTGAGGTTTAATGGGATTAAAGGGAATAACGGAATTTTGTCCTTTTTTTCTTATGTTGACTATTTACCTATGTTATTTTCTTTTCATATGTAAGTAATATTGAATAATGCCATTTCAAATGAACATTACTGACGATTTTTATTTAAATAATCTCAACAAATGTCAACATATACATATATACATACATACATAGCTTCACGCTGTATCTCGCATTTAGCAGGGTAGGCAGAAGGAACGAAGTGTTAAGATACTCCGTTCTCCACTTTCCGCCGAATTGAGACATTGCGTGCTGAGTGGCGGAATTCAACGCCGCACTTTGATTTTGCCAGGAAATGAAAAATGTCATTTCCTGGAGTGGGAATCGAACCCATAACCTGTCGCGTTTACAGTCGCACGCTTGTGCCTCTGCGCCACGACATATGATATACTAAAATCTTAAATATAGAAAATTATAATTATTTTATGATAATGAAATATTTATTGATGATAATATGATTATTAATGAACATTAAAATACTAATTTTATTTATTTTTTTTTAAATAAAACATTTTCATACTCATAAAAATTCTAAATATTTATGAGTACGAAAATGTCAAATGTTTTTAAATTGTTTTAATGATTGTAATATATTGAATATATAAAATCTAAATATGGAATAATTTATTTGTTTTAAAATTAATTATTAAAAAATGGTAGACTGAATCATATTTAATTTATTTTTAAATTGGCATTAGCACTTATTTTGTGGATACAATAATAGAATTTATATTAAAAAAGTAAGCAAAGAAAAAACAAGGAACAAAAAAAAAGTAACAAAAAAAACAAGGAACAGAGTGTCATAACTCATTTATTTTATAGTTTCTCTGTCTATATTATTATCTAGGAGAGATGACTAAAACTTTAAAAAATCCATATATAATTACGTAAAGGAAAAACTTTGGATCCCTTTTTACGAAAATTATGCGGACGGAGGAGCATGAAACTTGGCACACTTTTAGTTTATATAGAGAAGGAGTGCAGAATGCTAATTTTTTTTTAAATAATGCGTAAAAAGTATATTAAATTAATAAAATAAATGTTACACACTACCATGGTTGGACATTCTTGTATATAAAGTGACACATACATTGCTACAGCTACAGACAACGCGTTGTTAACGCGTCAATGACACTTCTAATAATAAAAATCGTTAAAAACACGTATTATTGTCAAATATAACCACGTCATAGTGTCGTATTCGCCTAGTGTATCGCGTGCGTAGGGCGCGTGTGTGCGGCTTGGGCAAGGTCAGGGTTGCGCTATCTGATCAATGGTCAACCGTTCGCGAAACGGCCAGTTACGAATCGATTCTAGTCGGTCTGTATGTGAAAATGTTGTAAGCAATCACGGGTTCAATTTTTTTTGTCAAATTTTTACTAATATATATATGTAATTTCAAAAAAAAAAGAAGAAGGTTCTGCTAATTCCCTGTATTTTTTGTGTTATTGTATAACTTTTTTACTAGATGAATCGATTTTAATGATTCTTTTTTCATATGATAGCTAGTGATTCTGATGAGATCCCATTTAAAGTTGAGATATGACTAGTTTAGTTATCCGTAATAAATCTACTTGTTCGTTGTCTTATTAGAGATTACTATTCGTTTATTAAATTAAAACATAGCATTTTTTTTTTTTTTGGATAACGGATGCCAAACGAGAAGCAGAGAAGGACCACCTGATGGTAAGTGGATACCTTCACGCCATGGTATCTACAACACCAGAGATGTTGTAGATGCGTTATAACACCTGAGAGGATAGATGGAAGAGGAGGACAATGTACGCAGTATTCGTTCTCCCGGAACACTTTGACACGGGGGAAAGGAGATACAGATTTGCAGAATGCGGCTGGAAAACACAGCTTACATGCCATCGGAAGGAACCGGAACACTTACATCTCGCCTTAACATATTTGGCGGTTCGTCTTTGACTATTAGTGATGTTCGCGAGCCAGACGGAGGATGGAACTTCCTACCACACCAAAAAAAAAAAAAATATTGAATTAATACTGATTTGTAATTTATGCTGTTTTATTACGATACATTTATATGCAACTTTAAAAATAAAGCTTGAATTTTTTTTTGTTTATCGATCTGCTTAGTAGTTACATTAATAGTGATCTACGTGACATAGGTATATGTCAGGAATTATGACGTATCATGTAGTAGTGGTGTCAGAATCAAGCTTCAAAAGTATATTTATTTATAGATATTTCCTTCCAATATGCAACGAGAGCAATGTAAAGGCGTAAAACAAAGAAGAGAGAGAAACCCTAGTGTTAAATATAACATACTAGCTTTTCAGCTAAAGAGTATCATGAAATAATATTTTCATATGAGAGTGGACGCTCTAAGTTGCAGAAAAAGAAGAAGAAATAAGTAAAGAACTATAAGGTTATAAATATTTTTATTTATAAATAATGCAAATATATTTTTATCTATTTCTTCGCCCTGATTACAAAGGCATAAAAACGGCGTTGAGTACCGTCGCTCAGCACACCTTTCTCTAATTCGGCGGAAGGAGCCAATGGAGCAGGCTTGGAAAAAAGAAGGCAGGTGTCTTAACACTAGGTTCTCTGGTTCTTCACTCTTTTTAAGTTTGAAGTTAAAATAGATATACATTTTCGAAAACAACTTTTTTTTCCTAGCCACTTTAAATAATAATGTGTTGTTAAAATTCGACACAACACCCGTCGTGATACAAAGTGTATAATTAATCACGTGATTAATCAGTGTGACGAATAAAAACAGTCTAATGACTCGTTTCCTATCGATCAACGTGACGTCACTATATAGGATGCACCGTCATGGGTATAAAAAAGTTTTTTTTTAGTAAAAAAAGTAAAGTTAGAATCAAAGTATTTTAGCATTACTGGTATATTTAATAATATTAATATTTTCATAGATTGTCATATCTTTTTTGTTATATGAATGTGTTAATGTTTAACTAAGAAATAAGGAAAAATGTTATCGTCAGTTTCAACCTATCGCAAAATATATTTTTCGTGGGACGCGGAGAGAAAATCTTTACGTTCTTCGTTCTCAAAAGGAGAAAACATAAACATAAAATAAAAGCTACAAAAACAACCGACACATGTTTGAATCGATACCGCCAAACTATGGCGAGGGTGGCGTCAGATTCTCGTGGGGCAAAAAAAGTGAAAAGCAATCAGTGTGGCGTAATTAGTGAGTTGTAAGTATGGGGCGCGTTGCCGTGGCAACGGCGTCCATGTCGATACCCGTTACCCGCCGTGTTAATTTTCAACAGTATTAATCGAATTAAACCATGGCACCAATATCGATTAGCAATAGGAAACCGCAATAGAAACCTCACACTAACCACTAAAGAAAAGCATAAATTATATGACGTAAAAGAAAGTACGAATTTTAATGAAAGGTATTTTATATCCAATTATAACATGATGAATAAATTAATATTAATTATTCTATAAAAAAAGGTAATCACAAGTTGTAAACAAGTTCTATTGTGTGTTACCAAAATTGGCATTTACTACTGTATTCAAAAATCGATAATTTATTTCCGAAATAATCAAATTACGGTCGACTGACGGATTAGCTTCGACCGGAAACTCCAAATTACTGAGAAATTAAAGAGGAAACATTTGGCCGCCGCTAGCAAGATGGCGCGCCGATTATTGTGTCTGTTAGCCTTATGAATAATAATTACTGTCGCCTTTAATTATTTGTTTATTATGAAATCATCGGTTATTTTATGAACCGTTTTGGTTATAAATGGTTAATTTTAATATTATATACTTATACAGGAGATTGGCTTAACATTTTATTAGGTTATTTTGCGAATGATTGAAGAGGCACCATTGTAGCGTTGATGGAAATTGGAGTGCACTTATTTGTTGTAGGCTTGTTTATTTTTGAAAGCTTCAATTTCATATTTACGCTTTGAGTTCGTTATAAGTTTCTCTGTACCCCGAATGTACGGGAGATGGGAACGTAAAAATTGTAAAAAATATGTTTTATTCTTGTTATTTCTATTGATAAGTTTTTGGTGTGTTTGATGTAAAAGTGTCATTGTTAACACATTGAAGTAAGTGATAACTTGTACTCTAGTAGGCTATGTGGAAAATATCTTATATGACACAATTCTATTCCAAGTATCGCCAAAGAAAATAGTCAAATAAGCATACAGTCAATGATCTTAAGTTTGACGTTTTCGTTTTAGTTCATTATTATTAATTTTATCAATAACGCCTGTCGTGGCGCAGAGGCACAAGCGGGCGACTGTATACGCGAGAGGTTGTGGGTTCGATTCCCACTCCAGGAAATGTAAAATTTAGTATTTTCATTTCTTGGGTTTGGTAACAAGGCAAAGCGCGGCGTTGAGTTCCGCCATTCAACACGCAATGCCTCAATTCGGTGGAAAGTGAGGAACGGAATTGTTGAAAGAGAATGGAGTGTCTTAACACTAGGTTCTCTAGTTCCCTCTGCTACATGCGGGATACACCGTGAAGTTGAAAAAAAAATCATTAATATAAAACAGAATCTGCTTGTAATAGTTTCCTTATTCTTAACCTTTCATATTTAAGCTAAGGTAGGTAATCTGACATACCCTGATAAGTAAAACTTATTGAACATTTTTTATTTTATTAATGTAATGTTTTCTATATGAGTATGAGTTTTTTTCTTTACTTTTTTTTTTTCTTTTTTTTTTTTTATGGAAAGGACAAGGCAAACTCGCGTTCGGGTCACCTGATGGTAAGTGATCCCCGCCGCCCACGGCCCCGTGTAACACCAGAGGAGCTACAGGTGCGTTGCCGGCCTTTGAGGTGAGTGTAGATATGATATATATAGCTAAATGTGATATTTATATATTGAATTATTAAACTACACATAGTTTATTAAATCTGTAGTAAGTAACAATTAGAAATCAATATATAAATATCACATTTAGAGCAGTGCATACTTCTTGTATGGTAAAAAAAGTCGCGGCATACAATTATTTTTTACCAAGAAAATTAATATTTTTTTAAAAATGTTCCGGTAAACAGGTTAAAGTACAAAACTATTAGATAAATCTAATTGGAAATCGCTTAAAAATACATAGATTTTGTTACATCAACCAATGAAGAAGGAATAAAATCTTACATCGCGTGCATCTGTTCCAATACTCTAAGTGAATCCAGACTAACTTTTTAATTTTTACTTACTAACAACCCCTGTCTTTGCCTATAAAGGGTAAACTAAAGTTGATTAATTTCAGCGGAAACTTTTGCTTCAATTTGCTTATTGCTTTTTGATTGCAAGCGAAATACACAAAAAAGTAAATTCAATGCTTTGCGACCGAGTTGGGACATGTGACTGATATACTGATAGTTTTTTTTTCTTGTTACAGGTACAAATATTTTACGGGGACTTACAACTTATATATAGTAAAGAGGAATATTGCAATCTGTCCGGCCTTTGGATGATAGTGGAGTAATATATGACAAGACTTACCTAGGAAATTAAAAACTAATCAAACTATATGAATAAAAATCCAAGTAAAATTAGAAATATTTGGCAATTTTTGATCCATCAACAATTGCAACTTCATAGAATATAGGATATAAAATATTGAATGGAGTCAATTGCCACGACAATTTATGACACAAATATCTTACTTAATTAATATTAATTAATTATAAGTATCTATAATAATATATCTTACCTGATATTTCACAGCGCTTGCGCATCCTACGTTAGCCATGTGTTTCATTCACTCTACAGTCATACAACACGCTTGTCTATACACTGTTATATCCAAAGTTCTGCCGCCACCAGTATGTAAATGAATTTTAAGTTAGTAATGTTGTATATCCAATGAAATGCACTTATACTGTAAAATTTAATAAATTCGTTGTAAGTATGCCTAATCAATTAATGTAGTTGTCAAACCGAAAAGATAAATCAAGTGATTCATACAAAAAGTAAATATTTCAATGGATGCACAACAATGCTAACTTATAAATCATATGCCAATATAAAAATAAATCGCTCAGCCTATATGTGAAATACTCTCAAGACAAAAGGTCTTTCGAAATGCGTTCCTTTGCAAATATTTTTCCGTCGCCTGCCGTCTTTGCGTTTTTATTTTATTATTTTATTCATCGAACTCTACGGACTTTGGCGATTTATCGATAAATTTTATATATGAAGGGGTCGTGTTTGTAGATGCGATTATTTTCTAACTAAGAACGCCGTATTGGAAAAGAGTATTTTTACACAAGGAAAATGTTTGACGATTTAAAGGCAATTTATCACTTTTGACTGTGTTATGAGAGAAAAAACCACTGCTCTTTTCAGCACAAAATATATTTTTTTTTTTTTTTCTTCAAAAGTCAACAATCTTTGGTGTTATTTACGAAACATATTTACAAAATTTCCGTCCTCATGTGTTGAAGGATTTTTATTTTATAGTTCAATATAAAATTAAATATTAATATCCAGTAAGATGCAGCGAGAATGACACGTATTATATTACACAATAACATTTGAGACTGACGTTTTTAAGTGAAAGGTATCCCTCTCATTGGCATCTTTTATATTACAATAAAGATTTATGAGTTGTTTTGATTGCAATAAATCAATTGGAACTAATTAAAATCGCCTTAAAAACTGCATCTTAGTCGCTAGCCCACGCGAACCTAATTTATGACATCTTCGCACGCAAAGCTTTCTAATTTGCAACCGGCCCGTCAAGGAAACTCATAATTGGAACAGCAAAAAAGAATATCTCAGGAAAAATATAAAAATTTATTGCTGTCAATGTTCAATTTTGTTCTGACCGCACCCAGGGAACTAAGTCTCTTGAGCCCTCGACGTCACTCATTCCGAACAATTAAGGTCTTTGATGTTTGCAATAAAAAGGAGTTAATTCCATATGAATTTGCATTTTCGCACGTTGCGTGTGTTCGTTCGACGTTTTATACCCGTCAAATTAGAAGTCGCTATAAAATAAGCGGTGAATTTTAATATCGTTGGCCATTTTACGTCTAATTATATAAAAAAAGAATAAAGTTCTGTACGAATATTTTACGTTTCAAAGTACTTTTTTTTTTTTATTTTAATATATTAACGACGTCAATATCAATTTTAAGTCCAATTTCGACACATCGGGGACCACAATTTAGAAAAGTGTACAACACATACAATAAATTATAATGTTTATTTGCTTTCGGTTCACCATAATTATGGAAATAGAAATATTCACCTGCGAACTCTCGGAAAACGCGATTTAACTCGTCCGAGCCGATTAATTTATTTTTTAAAAAGCTCATAAAACCTCACTCTTTAAGCAATAAAAATAACATTTTAACAAAGTTAGCAACACGAGCCACGATTATGGCGTTCGTTAACTTTAAGTCTTTGCATTCAAAAAAAATCACTTGTAAACATTGTGACACTAAGAACTGACGTCAGATTCGTTTAATACGTTGATTGCGCTGAAATAGGCGTATTTACATATATTAAAACGAAACCCGTCACGCTTGCGTTCCAAAATAAACACTTGCCGCACGCGAATAATTTCTAGATCGCATTTTTGCATATCACACGCGAGAGTATTTCACATAATAACTCGTTAGCGATAACGAGCCGGCAAAAACTTAGGGAGTGAGATGAGAAAAGTTACTTCAAGAATATACGGAAGTTAATTAGAAGTGGAACGAAAAACAACCGTAACTGGTGGCGAAGTTAGCCGTTCTAGCACGGCCAATGGTACAAGTCACCCACACACGCTCAGCCCTCACTACCGCTGTTAGCATTTGCATACCGCCCGCCCGCCCAGGCGCGCGCCGACGCCCAGCCTGAGCGACAGGGATGGCAACTAAACCGACGCCTGTGACATTGAATTCCAAATGCAAATACACTCATTTTTTAATGCATTTGGGCACTCGACCCCACGACGTGTGCCTATTCGTAAAAAACACCTAATAAATAATCGATTTTATTTAAAATCGATTGCGTACGCAAATTAGAGGGCGACGCATGGAAAAGGATAAAAGTAAATCCATCGCCGTCGTCGCGGAAGCGAGCACGACAAGTTCGGGAGACAATTCGCGTAGAGAGCATGAATGAGCTTAGATGTGACCGTAATGACGCTCCTCGCGTGATTGATTGTGACGTGAATGTGTTATCCATGTAGAGTGCTTCGATCGCACCTTATTGTAATAATACTTTAATACTGTCATATACGAGTAATTCTTGTAACGTATGTTACAAGTGGAAAATAAATAATCGTTTAAAATGCCTCTATTGTGCATGCGGTCTTTACTTCACTTACACTAACGCTATGTGGGTTCATATTTTTAACAAATTACTGGTGGTGGTGGTAGTTATGTGTATATATTATTATATTTCTGTGATCTGATAATATAATACATTTTAATAGTGAGTCAATGTGCACACCAAACAAATTATGTCAATACATGATTATCAATATATTTTTATTTAAACTAGTATCGCCTGTCGTGGCGCAGAGGCACAAGCGTGCGACTGTAAACGCGACAAGTTGTGGTTTCAATTCCCACTCCAGAAAACGTAAAAGTAACGTAAAAGTTTAATATTTTCATTTTTTTAGGTTTTATAACAAGGCAAAGCGCGGCGTTGAGTTCCGCAATAGCACGCAATTCAGCGGAAAGTGGGGAACGGAGTGTCTTAAGACTAGGTTCTAAAGTTTTCTCTGCTCACCCTGCTATGTGCGGGATACAGCGTGAAGCTAAAAAAAATTATCAAGTTTTGTAATTAAAATATTTTTTATACTTTTTCAGGTTATTGACGTACATTTTGAAACAAAGCAATAGTATAGTGCCCTATGACTTGACGATAAGCCAAACAATATGAAGAAACCATTGAATTTGTAAGGCGACTGACAGCCACCTAATCTACCAACCTATATACATATTATTATATCTGAGTATATGGGTAATTACAGTTGATTAATAATCGAGATGATGTAGTAAAACTACATGCTAATGCCTGACCTAAATAGGTCACAAGTTCGATTTTAGCAGAGGCTAAATATTTTTATGATAAAAATAAATTATATTTAGCTCTTCATTTATGGAGAAAATTGTATAAAAAATTATACAAAATGAAATATAATATTATACTACAGTAGATATGTTATAGATACATACGTGTCGTAGCATTGTTGGTCAGTGTGTTAGTGCAAACGGTGGTTGTGAGTTCGATTTCTACTTATGTAAATCTCTATAAATAGAACAATTTCATTTTCCTCGCGGTAATAACATAATATTTAACTTTCTCCATTTTAACACATTTAAACAAAACAATTTAACTGATTTTATTATATTAGTTTAGATAGTTCTTTCTCCCAAATGCTAAGGAAATAAGTGAACGTAGAAACATAACATATATTAACATATATATATATATATATATATATATATATATATATATATATATATATACTATAATAGTTTTATTCAAGCCTTGCATTTTTTCGTTTTGTAAGAAATATGGCGCAAAATGTGTAATAATTTTATACTCAACCTTGTGTCTTTGGTCTATTTTTCATGTAAAAACAAACATATGGACACTGATATTTTTTTATATACATATAACAAGTAGCGCTGTAGGAATTTCTATTACTATGTGACGAGGTTGTAGGTTCGAATCCCGGTTTTCGATTTGGTTTTACAAACGGCGACATTATGTTTCAGCGCTCAAATACAAAGTGGTCTTTGGCATGGGAATTGAACATTATTAAATAAATATAGAAAAAAGAAATCATCTCATAAGAAGGTTCTATAAGAAATTTGATAAAAAATCATATAATTTTTTTTATACTTATTGAACAATAGAAGTGGTTTTTAATTAGATTCTTTCTGCTTTACAAAATACGGTCTTTTTTAGGGTAAAGTGTTTTTGTAGGTGGAAACTTTTATTAGGAATATTAATAGCAACAGTAAGTATATATATTGTTTAATCTTGTAAGACAAAGTTCGTATCTGAGCTCTAAATACTGTAAATATATCTCCATGACGTTTCTCTGTCTGTCTTTTATAAGGTGGACACAGAAAGAACACGAAATCTAAGTAACAATTTACTTATAAATATTCTGTAGCAATAAAAAAAAAATATATTATTATTTTATCTCTATTTGAAACTTTGCTTGCAAAAGCTACATTTATTTCCCATCACATTATACAAGTAGATATATGTCATATAAATTTTAAATAAGAAAATGTTTCAATAATGAAAACACACAACAGACAAGAACATTGTAATTACGGGAACAACAAGATTTATTGCATGAGGATAAGAAACTAAACACACGTGACCGCATACGATATCAAAAGAATTAATGCAATCCAAAATGTGTCTTATTAAACGGGTAATTAACATCAATTTGGCTAAGCGGGGTATTAAGTTGGGATGATACGGTGGTGTGATGTGCATATGCATTGCATGGTGGTGTGAGCGGAACATGTAGTAGTTAATTTTTGCGCAAAGCTTGTGTGAGTGAGAGCTAGCCTCATTTACAACTATTTACCCTAAGTGCGAGAGGGATGGAGCGAGGGGTTAATTAATGAACGTGGAAGCTCGTGCTCTTTATTGCTTTCTGGCTGGACGCTAAGACGTTCACGTTTAAGGAGTTTTCCTTTGAGAAAATTGTTATGGAATATATTATATTTCTACGAACAATAGTTTTGAAGGTTTTCTTTATAAAATGTTATGATGAACAATTGAATTTATAATTTAAAGATGTATGCTGAATGGCGAAACACTTTGCATCTTATCTAACTAATTCAGTGAAACACCTGCTATAAATATCTCCCAAGAGGATTTGAACCCGCTACCCTTACAATCAACCAATTATTTCAACTATACTACAAAGTTTTACAAGTTTATTTCCTCTTAGTCCACAGTAAATGAGTTTAAGCTCTTAAATAGTTACACAGTTAAACTAAGCTAGTATCTAAATTCCATTTTAAGGCATCCTAAAGTTTATTTTATAAAATTTATTACAAGCAATGTCTAGTTACATTTATTATAGAGGTATAAATTAATCTTCTAAGAAAAATGCGTAGCTAAGGGGCTGTTTCCTTATAATTCTTTCACGTGAGGAGGCGCAATTATGTATAGGCCATCGCAACATATGTTATTTCTATTTTGAGGTAAACCACACGACGTTGTTTACGATTAATGCTGATATAATAGGTAATTATGAGAAAAAAATCTAATATACTGGATAGATAAATAATACCTGTTGACTAGTGAATCTGTTCTACACTTTCCGTTTGTGACCGATAATAAAATAGCAATAGAATCATAGTTGTGAAACGTCCATTGTTTTATGAACGATAACTTTATATTGAGTAGTATGAATAAACTGACAATATATAATTTAGAAGACTGCAAAAAAACGCCTAACGCCTATAGTGGCGCAGAGGCACAAGCGTGCTACTGTAAACGCGACAGGTTTTGGGTTCGATTCCTACAACAGGAAATGTAAAATTTAGTATTTTCATTTCTTGGGTTTGGTAACAAGGCAAAGCGCGGCGTTGAGTTCCGCCACTCAAGACGCAATGCCTCAATTCGGCGGAAAGTGGGGAACGGAATTGTTGAAAGAGAATGGAGTGTCTTAACACTAGGTTCTCTGGTTCCCTCTACCTACGCTGCTTTATGCGGGTTACAGCGTGAAGTTAAAAAAATGGAAATTAAACAGTTTCAGGTAAAGAAGTATTTGAGTAATAACACATACATACATACATACATACATAGCTTCACGCTGTATCCCGCATATAGCAGGGTAGGAAGAGAGAACCTAGTGTTAAGACACTCCGTTCCCCACTTTCCGCCGAATTGAGGCATTGCGTGTTGAGTGGCGGAACTCAACGCCGCGTTTTGCCTTGTTACCGATTCCAGGAAATGAAAAATTCCATTTCCTGCAGTGTAAAAAACATTTTATTTTTTAATATCTCTACTTAAGATTATCATGTCATATAATATAATATATATAATATATATTTTTTAGGTGGTAGGAGGTTCATCCTCCGACTGGCTCGCGACCACTATCATGTCAAAGACGAACCGCCAAATATCTAATGATGTGTTCCGGTTCGATGGCATGTAAGCCAGATTTTCCCCTTTCCCATCCATCCTTTCGCCAAAATGTGGTGGTTCTAATAGTGGACTACTACATTGTCCCCCCTTCCATCAGTATCCTCTAGGTTGGCAACGCATCTACAACATCTCTGGTGTTGTAGATGTCTATGGGCGAAGGTAACCACTTACCAGTGGTCCTTCTGCTCGTTTGCCGTCCGTTATCAATAAAAAAAAAAATATAGACACTATTAGCTATACTCTTTTAGATAAAAAAATTCTAAACCTACTAGTATATTAATTAAATAAACAAATTTCACAGCTAAAAGCTAAAAAATATTATTCAAGCATAACTCGACTATTTTAGAGATGTACCTAAAACATACAGAACTATACATATAGCTATGGTATACTTTAATGTGTCGGATGTTTTCCTAATTCCACCCCGCTGCGTGAGTTGGCGGTTAAGAAATTAAGAAAATGCCGTCCGCCGTCTCCACGCCACTTAAGATCTTATATTGTCTTGTGGATGGTTTTTGTTGTAATAAAACCCTTAGTTTTGTTAATGAGTGTAATAACATGTGCTCTTTATGGTTCTTTATTAGGTTTGGTTCGCATTTTTAGCGAAGTATTGGTTAATTACAATTATATTTCAGATTGAATTTTATTTTATGCAAAATAGATATTTTTAATATTTTTTTTATTTAGTGACGGATTTCTATACTCTCTTCTTTATGTTTACGTTAAGTACTTACTAAATTGCATACACTATACTTATTGTCAGCTTCTCGCTGTATCCCGCATAGCAGGGTAGTCAAAGTGAACTTAGTATCAAAGCATTCAAAGAATTCGGGACATTACGATTTGAGTAGTGGAACTCATCGTCAAACTTTCCTTTATCAGAGCGAAGGAATGAATATAAATATAATTATTCCCCTAGGTGAGAATTGAACCCACAGCCAATCGCGTTTACAATCAAACGCAGTCACACTGCGCCACTATGGTCTCTAATTAACAAAAAAGAATTCTCTATATTGTAGAAAATATTAATGTTTATATTATCTAATATATTCTTCATCTTTAATTAAATATCATGCTTAATCCTCATATGTGATACCCGCAGCAATATTTTAACGGAATGCAATTATATGTCCAGGCGTCAAGACATGAACGTGGGGTGCGTTCATTTCTGCACACTCAAATATCTGTGTGTACTACTTATTTAAATGGCTAGTTTATGCCTATGACTTCGTCTGTGATAATTTTAGAATTATATTGCAAAATAAAAAAAAGTACATCATAAATAGATGAAAATCTTGAATAAATCTTGAATAAACATACAACCATACAAAGTTTTAATTTATATTACTAGTAGTCATAATGGCTACAAAAAGAGCATTTCAGAATTAAAATAATATGAAACGTAATAAAATTTTGTCATAATTAATATCTATTTGTCTTGAGCTCTATATACTAAGCAAGTGTTAGAAATGAGAGGTCTTGTTTAATGGTTGTGGATATCACTTATATTTGCAACAAGACGATAAGTTATTCATAAATAAATATATATGAGGTACCGTAATTATACTTGTTATTCATCTTGACAAGCATATAAAAATAAACGATTTTGTACTAAACTGTGCCGCTATTTAAAGTAGAATTGTAAAGGAGTATTAATTCGTTACGCAGCTCGACCAAGTGTGAAATCTAAACATAAGAAAACAAATAGTAAGGGGTACAACCCTACCACGCTGATGTAACCGGACGTCACCCCAAGAATTAGCGCGTGGCTATAGGATTACCATAGTGGCCACAAATGAAGAATTGCTGATGCTATGCTATTCGAATTATCATAATAAATATTAACTAAAAGTGACTATTCAACAAAATAATTGTGGAATTAACATGAAAAAATATTATAATATATGAGAAACACAATATCATCCATACATTTATAGTTATTACATGTTTGGTAAGATATTGCCTTTGTTTGTAATAATAATAAGGTTTTCAAGGCAAATTCAAAGCTCTCACCAAACAAGAGCTCATTCCCCAACAACAAATAATTGATATTTAATTTATACGTATGACTCACATGTAACATTGTAGCTTTACAAACTGCAGCGACCAACTTTTTGCACACCAAACAATATATTTGAACATTCACAATAATGTTTATGAGATATATCCCTCATAAGTTAATGTTCTACGCAGCATTACTTACTCGTTCAAAATAATCCAAACAAACTGTCCTCCTTGCGACACTTTGCGGTGCAATTAATTTTACATATTCAAGTTCGTAACTCACGTAACTCGCATCGCACGTCGTAAATAACGAACGAATCTCAATTTTCGAAGTAACAGAACTTTGTTTACATTGCGGATCCGAAAGGTCACATGTAACGCAGTTTTGACAGACGGAGCAAATCATAAAGAAGCTACACAGTCGCTGTCACATTTTCTTACACCGGCGAGGTACGTTCTGACGGGACGTCCCGGAATCGGGAATAATCCTCTTTAGATGTTGTTTTTTCAGCTCGTTTTTCGTGTGTCCGTCACACAGTTTGCGTTAGTACTGACCACAGCTTAGGGCGCCGGCCATGCGGCGATGTGTGCGTGTGTGAGCTTTCTGCACGCGATCTCCTCGGGCTTCAACGAGTGGGGAGTGCGTCGGTGTGCGTACTACTTTACTTGTACAAGTAGGAGGCTAGACTCATTGACTGCGACCCTTATTGTATGAATGTGGAAAAATTATAGCCGACCAATGTTTTGCCTGAAACAGCGATGCGCATTGTTTATGGTCACTGTGTGAGCACTTAGATCGCCCAATTTGCTCGAGCATTAATGTTCTTTTGTATTGTCTTCCAAACACTATATCTTTCGAAATATAACAATCAAAATCTTTACTTGTCATATAAAGTTAAGCTTCAAGTATAATTTTTTTATGTGATAAATAAGCATAGGTATGCTTAAATAAAAATATATCTATTATTTCTATTGGGTACTCCAAATAAATAAACCCATTCTATTGTACTTCAATTTTTTTTTTTTTTTTTTATGGATAACTGATGGCAAACGAGCAGAAGGACCACCTGATGGTAAGTGGTTACTCTTCTGCCTAAGAACATCTACAACACCAGAGGCGTTGTGAGATGCGTTGCCAACCTAGAGGATACAAATGGAAGGAGGTGACAATGTAGTAGTCCGCTATCGGAACCACTACATTTTAGGAAAGGATGGGTGGGATAGGGGAAAACCTGGCTTACATGTGCCATCGAACCGAACAAACACATCATAAGATATTTGGCGGTTCGTCTTTGACATGATAGTGGTCGCGAGCCAGACGGAGGACGAACTCCTACACCAAACACTTCAATAAATAATTTTCTAATAATATTATTGCATGATGAATTCTGAAATTTGCAATTAGTAAACAAAGTAGAGATCAAAAATTAAAAGTTTTCCAAAGTATTTAAGACGGTAACTAAAATAAATATATCATGTAGAGTCAAAATTTATGTTTTCTCAAAGTTGTGATTGCACATTATCTCGTAATTAGCATGCACCGTGGCCATGCGTCCATTAAGATGTTTTCTGAATCATAAATCTGTACTCGATACAGATATGAGTAAACACCTCGATGGTTGGTGAGGGTTTTAGGTACAAAATTGTTTTTATTTAGCAGTAAATCATTTAAGGTATTTTTTGACTTGTCAACTGAGTATAGAGTTGAAATGAATTAGGTCATCCTCTTTTTACAAATGCTAAAATATTTTGTGTTTATATAGATTGGCCATATCCACCTTACTAAGCTGTTAAGTTTAAATCTTTTTAGCGCTAAACTAATCTCATGTTGTGTTATAGTATGAGTTGTTCTTCTGATAATTTTGTTTCCTTCTTTGCCCATTTGGTTTTTAAAATTAATACTAAGTGAGTGTACATACCAAGCTAAATTAGTGAGAAATGTCACAATAAATGTACGTATATAATAAATCGCCACTGGGCGAAGTGGGATAGGTAAGGTCTGATCAGAACGTGCAGTGGTTGTGAGTTCAATCTTTATCTAGGGAATTATTATATGCGATCACTCTAGTAAACAAAATGCGGCATAAAGTTTGGACACTAATACGCAAAGTTCCGGACTTAGATACAAAATAGAAACGAGTGTCTTCATAAGTATAACCTATATTAGCCTAATCTGTTACGAGTACAGTGTGAAGTTAACAGACAGTGACAGAACATAATTTTATATTAGCAATTTCAAGGTAAGATGTTAATAGAATAGATAAACAATATGAGACTTTTCTTTCACCACAGTCTATTTATTCACATAAAAAACACACACAACATACACAAACACACACACGCACACACACATACATACATATAGCATACACATACATAACTAAATGCCTCTAATAAAATTTATAAGTTCTTCTATGTTACTTTTTAATATTTTAGTGTGGTCACCTTTTTTTTTTTTTTTTTTTTATTTCTACAATTTGTTTTGAGACCACTAAGTTAGTAGAATATAGTACGCATATCAATCAACCTTTGAAAAGCCTAGTATAAATTTGATTGAGACGTTCAAACAAAAGCTCGAACTTATTATACTTGATAATTATATGTTAGCTCATTTAATTTATTCCTTTTCGTTTTGTACTAACGAGCATTCCGCCCAACGCCCAGCCAAGTACTACCGGCCGTTTAGCCTGTCTTTAGCATAAAAGAGCTTTTTGTTTATGATCACATGTGAACGAATTAATGAATGACTGAATGTTTTATTGGCCAATTCCACAAATGATGCCCATAATTAAACAATGAAGCCTTTTTAAGAAAATTTTGACATTTATCGAGAGGCCTATGGAATATGAAGCAGTGAGTTTTAATATTTGTATTTTTTGGGTACTACTTTGTTCATTACAAATTAGAAATGTAGATATATAAATAAACATGAAAATGATTATTTCCAAAATATTAATATGCTGTTAAGATTCAAACGTGTTACTCACTTACTGATTTTCAATAAGGCCACTGGAGCCAACTATACTTGTTCAATATAAAATTCTAGCATGCGAAATGTAACAAAAATTATTAAAACATACAAAAAACTTTTGTATGTGCTCATTTGATACGTAAATTATAAGTCTTTTTCATATGAAAAGAATGAACGGCTCGCACAACAAAGTACCCTGTACTTACGCGATAATGGCTGTCCACTCGACCAGTTAAGTCAGTACGAAAATTAAATAGAATTCCCGCCATATGGCGTTCGGCGGAAATTCGTATCGTATGGCTCTTTAGTATTATAATACGTGCTCATTTCTTGACCATCACAAAGGAGACAATGAGATACACGGCTGACGCGGACTCGTCCGGAGGGTAGCTTCTCACAATTCGTTTTGTTTTCTACTTAATTCTAATCGATTTTACCTTTTATTTGGACATAGTGGAAAAAAAAAAAAATTATATGTTTATTGTTTCTTTTTTAACTTCTACGCTGTATCCCGCATATAGCAGGAAGGCAGAGGGAACCAGAGAACCTAGTTAAGACACTCCATTCTCTTCAACAATTTGTTCCCCACTCTTTCCGCCGAATTGAGGCATTGCGTTGAGTGGCGGAACTCAACGCCGCGCTTTGACATATTGTTCAAACCCAGGAAATGTAAATACTAACATTTCCTGAGGGGAATCAAACCCACAACCTGTCGCGTTTACAGTCGCACGTTTGTGTTCCTATCATGACAGGCGTGCTATATGTTTAATATAGAAGAATTGTAATCAAAAACACAGAATTTTAAAGCATTAATATAACTAAAATATATATAAATCATAAAAAATGACTTAAACAGCATAAGGGATAGATTTCAGTTGACCTTCAAGAACACAGTATCAATGGTATTAAGGAAACGCATATCGATGCACGCGAATCTTCAAAGGGTTACCTGAAGATGTTCATAGTAGGAAGTGAAAGTGGATATGACCATAGGGTGTAGTTTTTCTTCTCATTTGCCTACTGTGCCAGGGGTAAATATTTGAAGTTACAAAAAATTTGTTTTGTATGAACAAAGATTTTTTGTCTGTCTAGAGTCTGTCGCTAAGACACTCCATTCTCTTCAATAATTGTGTTCTCAACTATTCGCCGAATCGAGGCATTGTGTGTTGAGTGGCGGAACTCAACGCCGCGCTTTGCCTAGTTACTGTAAACCCAAGAAATGAAAATACTAAATTTTACATTTCTTGGAGGGAATCGAACCCCCAACCTATCACTTTTACAGTCGCACCCTTTGGTGCCTCTGCGCCACGACAGGCGAAGGTATTTTCATTTTAATAAACATTTTCTTTTTTTTTTTTTTTATAAACGAGCAGAAGGTCACCTGATGGTAAGTGGATTTTTCGCCTTTACGAACATCTACAACACCAGAGATGTTGTAGATGTGCTGCCAACCTAGAGGATACAGGATGGAAGAGGAGGACAATGTAGTATTCCGTTCTCGGAACCACCACATTTTGGGGAAAGGATGCGTGGAATGGGAAAACCCGCTTACATGCCATCGAACCGGAACACATCATAAGATATTTGCGGTTCGTCTTGACATGATAGTGGTTTACGAGCCAGACGGAGGACGAACCTCCTACCACCAAACAAACAACTCAACAAATAAACATATTATTTAATTATTATTCATAATAAAAATACCTGATATTACCTGATATACCTGAATTTGATTTTTTATTCTAGTATCAATATTTGAATTTATTTTGAAATAACCAAAGTACTATTGTAAATTATTTGTTTAATAATATCGTTATTTTCTATGTATCATCTCAACAATAATCTCCATAGTGAACTGAACTAGTGTCATATTAGATCGTGAATATTATATTAGTCAGTAAGAAGGATGCCTTTACTAAGTAACACGGACACCACGCATCTTTTATTACGAACGCTTAAAGAGCCTTGTGTTAAATTGGCTGCCGTTCACAGACGTGTAACTTGGAATATATTTTATGTACGTATTAGATTTTTTAAAATTAAGTTTATTTGTTATATATCTTATTATAAGTTATTTTATTAATAGCTTTATACAAAAGAAGTTATTCGATATATGTAAGGAATACATGGCTTTTGGTGGTAGGAGTCTGTCCTCCGTCTGGCTCTCGTGACCACTATCATAGTCAAAAGACGAACCGCCAAATATCTTATGATGTGTTCCGGTTCGATGGCATGGGGCAAGCCAGGGTTTTCCTTTCCCACCCATCCTTTCCCAAAATGTGTGGTGGTTCCGATAGCGGATCAATACATTGTCCTCCCCTTTCCATCTGTATCCTCTAGGTTGGCAACGCATCTAGTACATCTCTTTGTGTTGTAGATGTTCATGGGCGAAGGTAACCACTTACCATCAGGCGGTCCTTCTGCTCCTGCCATCCGGTATCCATAAAAAAAAGAAATATTCTATTTTTAATAATTTAGAAATAACAATAAAATTGGTATATTTTATCGCTACATCAATTTTATTATATTTAGTTAGTTGCGTGTTTTTATTACGCGTGGGTATGAGGCATACCATCTTTAAAATTGAAAGTGACGTAAGTGCTGTTTTACTACGCAATCGGCGGGCGAAAGTCGTAAATCAAAGTTTTAGTGTCGAAATGTTAGATACGCGGGCCACCGCGGCCTTTGCCCATTGCTTTAAAAAAAAAATAACTTAAAAACAATATAACAATGTCCAGTTGTTGGAAGCGTTCGCGTATTGTTCAACTTCACGATGACTGCTCGCTTAAAAAAATATTTTCAGCGTTGACATTGTCTCGACTCGCTAAATATATGGAGGAGCTTCAAGTTTTTTTGTCAACACTTTTTATTGTTACGTACACAATGGTTTAACAGCTGGTGATTATAATGGTGGAGAGGCTTCAAGGCTTCTTTTCCACAGCTAGAAAATGAGGTTAAAAACTTTGAATTTTCATATTAAAGGCTTTTCATTACGTTCTTTATATAAAATACTAACAAATGAGATATTACAGGTCAGAGCAAATAGATTCATCAAGTATATTTACTTTCTAATACAATATCTATATCTAGATATTGTGAAAGCCCAAAACCAGAGATTTTTCTTTTTCAAGGTATGCAAGAAGTGTAATAATAATTGTATGAAATAATGAAGAAAATGATCACGTATAACATAATATATCGTCGCATATCCATTCTAAATATATAAGAAATCATATTAAAAATCTATGATTTATAGATAATATCTATATTTTTAAATTTTAAGTATATTTATAGTTTCAATATAATTTAATAGCTGGTTCATTAATAGAATTAGGATAACAGATAGCTATTAAACTATCGCCAGATAATAAAAGCGGTGTGTTGTGGAGAATGGTAAAACTGTTATGAGGCAACAATACTACCACCGCAAATCTTGTATTTTCTACAGCGTAACATTGTTTTCATACCAATAATTGTATGGATTTTCACTTTAAATTATTTTTGTAACTTAAGTAATTTTTAGTATCAACTATATTAAGATATTAAGTTGGTAGTTTAAATAATAAGCTTAAAAATAGTTTTTCTTTATCCTGATTATTCTGGCAAGGACATTAGGATAATGGTAAGAACATACTATATTATTATCAGGATTTGGATAGGTGTTCTGCGCTGTGCTGCTGTGCTGTTCTCTTCTGTTTCTTATTTTATGGCTTTTAGGAGTGCTAGTTCAGCACAATTTACGCCGCCAATGTCACGTAAAATGGAAAAGATGGACGACACGATGGAGATTGGTCAGTTCAAAAGAATCCAGATAGGTGTGTAAATTTTCAAACAAAAAAATGAAGAAGTGCATATAATAATAATAAGATTTTCTTACATTGATTGACAGATGTTAAATTAAATAATTAAATAATAAATAAAAAAATAAAAAAATATATTCATTCAATATCCTATTACGTGCACAAAACATTTTATTTAATTCTATTTGTAGCTTCACATTTTTCTCCACCACCATCTGTTCGAATTGAGAAATTAAGTAATTCCAGAATGGAGTAATGAATACTATTTAAAAACGATCATTCACCCGAGTGGGAATCGAACCCAAAGATCAATTTCGTTTACCATAAAATAAGAATTTGTCCTGCACCATGTTGGCTATATAATAATATCAATGATAGAAGAAATTAACGCCTGTCGTGGCACAGTGGCACATACGTGCAACTGTAAACGCGATAGGTTTGGGGGTTCGATTCCCACTCCAGGAAATGGAATTTTTCATTTCCTGGGTTTGGTAACAAGGCAAAGCACGGCGTTGAGTTCCGCCACTCAGCACGCAATGCCTCAATTCGGCGGAAAGTGGGGAACGGAGTGTCTTAACACTAGGTTCCCTCTGCCTACCCTGCTATATGCGGGATACATCGTGAAGCTATGTATGTATGTAAGAAATTACTCTTTTTTTATTCTTCCTTTTATTTCCTATAGTTATTTACTTTTTTGTTAGCTTTACCTTTCAAAGAGTGTTATGAATTGTGATATTAAATATAGCTTAGCAGGTCTTCCTATTAATAGCATATACGGTATTAAATGAGATTATCGTAGAAAAATTAAGAGCCCTGCAATGACTTTATTAGAAGCCCTTCAAGTATGGATTAATTACGTTCTTAAAACATTATGTCTTTTTATATGCGTATAATTAAATATAGGATAAATTATTTAGTCATCTGGTAAAAAATTACTAAAGTACAAAACAATAGATGAAGTAAGCAAAGAATAAAATAAATTGGTCATACCATTATAATCCAATCCAGTAATTCCGACTTCAAATCCAGTGATGGGAAAATTGACAGTGTAGTGTCGGGTTATATTACCCAAGAAACAAGTCTCTAAAAGGAAGAAGCTAGAGAATAAGCGGACGGAGTACCTAATCGAAATTACTTGGTAATTTCTGCCATTTATATAAAACTAGCTTTCCGCCCGCGGCTCGCGCGACGTATAACGAGTAGCCTATAGACTTTCCCAATGTCTTGATTATTTGTCAAAAAAAATATATAAAAAATAAAAATATTTTTTTTTTATAAAAAATATTTTTATTTTTTCGCGATAAAAATTATCCTATGACCTTTCCCAAGTTCAGTTCTACCTTCATACTGAATTTCATCAAAATCGGTTCAGTGGCTTAGGCGTGAAAACGTAACAGACAGACAGAGTTACTTTCGCATTTATAATATAAGTAAGGATGTAATTTTTTTTTTTTTTTATTGATAACGGACGGCAAACGAGCAGAAGGACCACCTGATGGTAAGTGGTTACCTTCGCCCATAGACATCTACAACACCAGAGATGTTGTAGATGCGTTGCCAACCTAGAGGATACTGATGGAAGGGGGGACAATGTAGTAGTCCACTATTAGAACCACCACATTTTGGGGAAAGGATGGGTGGGAAAGGGGAAAATCTGGCTTACATGCCATCGAACCGGAACACATCATTAGATATTTGGCGGTTCGTCTTTGACATGATAGTGGTCGCGAGCCAGTCGGAGGACGAACCTCCTACCACCTAACAAATGTAAATTCACGGAATAATGTTTTCATGCTTGTAGAGTGTTGCTTTAAGTTTTAATTTTCATAATAATTATTAAAGAAAGTATGCGAATACCAATTTTAAATATAATAACAAAAGATATACAATGAAACACGTCAACACGACACCTTCATTAATGAAGGTTCCAACACAAAAGGTAATATTATAATATGGGTACATTAACCTAAATATTAAAGTTACAAAAAAATTCAAGTGCAAAAGAAAAAATACGCTTGTGCTACAAACTTTCGTTATATTTCAGAGAAATTATCTTTTCCTTTTTTAATATTTTTAAAAATTATTAATAAAATTTGTTATAATTACAGCTGATGTACTATTTACTTTAGCAGATAGTATATGAGTTGTAGTATTGTATCATAGTAAAATGAATTACATATAAAGATATTGACGAATCGATATATAAATAAAAAAAAATCCTGAATATAAATCTCTTAATTACCCATAGCAATGTAATAATTAGTGCAGAAAATTAATAGACTAAGTCAAAAGTTTATGTAAAAAATATCTAAATTTAAGTAAAAATATGCTTCATTTTCAAAGAAACTTTGTTTAATTTCTATGTTATCGTGAATAGGCCGCACATCAAAAACAAACAGTAGGTAATTATTTTTCCTATTAAAATATTGCAATGTTACAATTAAGGTTTCTTTAGGCGTTTTACTGAAATTGTATTAAATATACGAAGCACCATTATAATCTAAATATAAATTTATATTGTTTCACACACAGCAACATGTTATTGCGCCCGAGTGTACTTTGTGCGATTTAGCCTGCGGTTATTTTACGCGTTTCTTCGTGTGGCGATATTCAACGGCTCATAATTAAAATTGGCTGTACATCTCAGTGATAGCTTGTGGTGACGAGGCTTAATTAAACTGAGATGGATTTTTGGTATTTCGTTCGGAGATATAAGAATTCATACTTTAAAGCTATTTACTGTTGTATTTGTTGTTCTTTTTGGTTATGTTATGTTACTTATATATTAGGTTACTTGATAAGAAATTTGTAGATCAGCATCTTGTTATCATTTCTATAGAAAGATATGATATAACAAAACAATTAGTTTCTTGTTACGGTGTAATTAAACCAATGTTATATCTGAAAAATGATAAAGGTTGTGACATTTTGAATATCAGTTTTACGAATTAATAAATATATTGTGACCTATAGAAAAATAAAATTATTGGTACAGTTTGCTAGTACAAAAACAAGGTTCACATCAGGTGATGCTTTTGTTCATTTTATGACCATTCCTTAATGAAAAACAAATGATATTAAATATGCGTATAGGACAAAGGTAAATAGTCCCACGCTTTATCGTATTTGCTGTGCTCTTAACATAAACGAGTGACAAGAAGTATTATAATATGAAAATTTAAATCCATAACATTCACTTTTTGCCATTCCGCTTCTATAATGACACAATAAACGTATCTTATAAGCGTTCACACCAACATTTATATCGCCTTATAAGTAGATCGAGAAATAATAAAACTAAAGGAGAGCGAACATCAAGAAAGCTATAACATCATTATCATAGCGAGTCGGCCATCTCTTTCCGATAGGTTTCACCCCTCCCTTGGCCCCGCCTACCGCGTATCGCCTCTGTCACCTGTATATCTCGAAACATTACACATATGCAAAACTTTCGCGTTCGCATCTCCCCGGCACACACTTACAGCGGCGTACACAGCGGCGCGGCGTCTGCAGCGTGCAGGCGATGTGTGCCCACCTCGGTATAAATCTGCAAGATAAAAATTGTATATACCGTCCCAGTGTGTTGTGTGGACGTGCTTTTCTTTTTTGTCGAGATAGTAGCTTGTAGGCGTGCCTAGTGAGTTGTTTGCACCTCGTACAGTGGTCGATATTTCACAATGCGGTGTCATCGACACGACGTCTCCGCTGAAATATACACGCCAGAGTTATCTCAGAGGAATGCTAACTTTTCTGTTCTATCTTTATCGGATTATGGTAAATGTATTGTTTGGTTCTGGGCTTCGATTTTATTACCAAAACAATGATAATAATGTCAAATATTATTACAATTTGTTGTCATGTTCTTGATAGATACTGTGTTTATGTAAAGATCAGTATGCAATGAAGCAAGTCGTTTGAGTGTTACAAAAAAGGAAATAAAATGATTAGGAAATAGACTGAATTATATTATAGACAATATTTTCTTTCAATAAAATTATCAGGAAACCCCTTATTTGGTATATAAATACGTTACATATGTTAAGCAAATTAAATTCATTTGTACATGACTTGTCGACTGCGCGTTAGGAAGTCGTGTCTCAAATGTAAAAAGTAAAGAAAAAAAACAATACAGAAAGGAATTAATGGTTTTCCAAAAGAACACAATTCTTTAAAAACATCTTCATATAACAACATGTATCAGAAAGTATGAAATACACGTTGTATTATTGCACTTATGTGGTGTATTTGAAATGAGATTGCATATATAATGTTAATGAATACAAATCTCATATAGAGAAATGCTATACTTACTTAAAAATAACAATTTCCGTGGTCAAGTTGAAAAAAGTACAGCAACTAGTTCCATCACTCGATCACTCACCACGTACTATCTTTTTGTCCTCTCTTTTCACAAAGAGATTTGTATAAAGAAAAAATAAATAAAAAAAAGGGAAGCATGCGATCAAACGTAGTTAAGTTTTCGATTGAATAAGTCTTTGTCGTCCGTTCCGTTTTGAATGGCCATTAACTGAGCGATTTCAGTCACGGGGACAAATGCAGTAATTATTCACATTGTAAACATCTGCATTATAATTATCTCTGATTCAACACATTGTTCAAACGTCACGGCGACGTGGTGTTAAATGAGAAAATGTTATATTTTCGCAACAAAATATGATTGCTAGCAATTAATTTTATCAAGACTCTTTGTCGTTTTTTTAAATGACTGCCAACATAAATACGTTTATTTGTACGGGAAAAATAACGTATGATAAGGAAATTATGTGTTACATCACGTCTGTATTGTAACTTAAATGTAAGCTTTGAATAAAATATTCACAGACGTAGTGTTTTTACTGCATACTTCTGCAATTTACAAGAATGCTAGAGAATGAGTAGAGAGAGAATGTTGTACCTTATATTCAGTTTTAGATTTTGCTTGCTGGGTGGTGGTAGTGAATGCAAAACTGAAAATATTTAATTAATATACAACCTATGGAAATGACATTTGAACCCACAGCCGTTTACCTCATAATGTTCCTGTGACAGCGTTCTGCTTCAACTGCGCCAAAGCGTTATAAAGCTCTCTAGGTGTATAAGCATGACTATCTAAAATATATGATACCCTACAGTTTGCTGAATAATTAGTAAACTACATAATGAGACAAAATTTGTATCATTTTTATTGAAAAACCAGAGACATCAATTCTTATTTAATTGAGTCGAAAGAAATACATTAATGTGTCTTTGAGTGTTCCGTTTATGTACTAATAGATAAGGTATTAGTTAAGCAATTAAATGTTATAGATACTGATTTGATTGATTAATATGGGAAGAATTCATATAAAGTTTACTCACAATTATTAAGGAGTGCCAAACCAATATTTAATAATTACTTTATTAAGAAGTTTCACGCAAATAAAACTTTTTTTTTTATGGATAAAAGGATGGCAAACGAGCAGAGGGACCACCTGATGGTAGTACCCCTTCACCATGAACCTCCTGACACCAGAGATGTTGTATGCGTTTGTAACCTAGAGGATATAGATGGAAGGGGAGGACAATGTAGTGGCCGCTATCGGAACCACCACATTTTGGGGAAAGGATAGATGGGAGGGGAAAACCTGAGAAGCACATGCCATCGAACCGGAACACATCAAGACTCCAGTTAATCATAGGTTACAAATAAATACTAAACGTAGTCTGCAATAAAACAATGATTGATTTGGCCTTCGCAACACGTTTAATATTTCGGCAGTTAATTACATTGCAACGAACAACATTTATGTGTAATTTTATTTCATAATGAGTATATTTTAGATGGAACCGTAACGCATACGCGGTGATTACGTCCGCTTACCGTTCCTGTAATTAAACATTTTAATAACTACAACATTTAAGCTTTGTTTTCGTCTCATTCATCATGCATAAAATGTAGTATAATTATTTACTATTAAATATTTTTTGTAGAACAAACTGTGTAAAAACATATCTGCCATTTTTTGTTTGGTTAATTATGAACTATGGAAGTTTTCTAGGACGTTTAGTATGCTACACCTACTCGTTTTTGAATTAAATTATTGTTTCAATTTCATACTCATCGTATGTTATGTTTTGACGTGTTTGGAATAAACAATATAACTAAATATATCTTATTTTTTAAATATTCCATTATTTAAAGGAAATGAACCTTAACAAAATTATAATAAACCTCTAGTGTCAGTAGTCAGTAGTCAGTCAGTAGTCAGTAGTCAGTAGTCACGCTTGCTTCGAATGAGCAAACGTTGTACTAATTACTGTGGATTGCTCGGCGACAATTTATTTCTCATTAGTGGACTGGCACAGCGGCCTTCCGCGGAATTCGGTCGCCCACCTCCCGGATAATGACGATTATTTTAATTTCGCTAATAATACTTTAATTACAAACCTCGCCGAGGCCACTCACATTGTGCCGCGTTATTAACTTGATAAAAAGCAGGGTTATAGCAACTGACAATCAAAATTGATTGTGTTATAGTGATGTTAAATTTTTTTTTTTTTAGCTTCACGTTGTATCCACATAGCAAGGTAGGCAGGGAGTCAGAGAACCTAGTGTTCAAAGCTCTGTTCTCTTTAACATTTCTGTTTCCCCACTTTTCGCCGAGGTTTAGGCATTATGAACTGAGTGGCGGACCCTCAACGCCGCGTTTTGTCTTGATATGGAAGAAAATGAAAATATTAAATATTGTTAATATTTTCATTTCCGAAGCATGGAACCTGACGCGTATTATATAATCCCACGCTCTCTCTTGACCCTAAGGAGTTGTTCTCTCTTAGAGGACTGTCTTGTCTCTGACAAGTCAGTCCTCTAAAATATGCTCTTATTGAAACCTATGGTTTTGATAATATGATTAAATATTATGAGCACAGGATATATATGAGTGGAGTAGAGCTCCACTCATAAGAAGATTCCTGTATAAACCTAAAATTTGACTCTGAGCTTGACATACACGTGATTTCCTTTTACAAAATATATTCTGTGGTAATTTCACTTTTATTATTACAATAACTAACAATATTCACTTAAATGGCACTAACAACTTACTGTTCAAGACTTTTCGAAGAACACAAACGGTATACGATAAATGTTATTACATAATGTAAAATAATTTATTATTATTAGGATATATTTTTTAATACAGATTAAAGTTTCTAATATTTTTTCAAAGAAAATTAGAAACTATTCACAATAAAAATTGGATCAAATACAATCAAATGTTCGAAATCGATAAACAAACATTGATCTAACTGCTAATCGAAGAAGTTTTACAATATATGGAAAACGACGGTATCGTGGTACAATTGAATATAAGAGGTGATTATTTAATAAGTAAGCTGTAAGGACTTGAGAGAAAAAGAGTGAAAAGTCTTTCCGGTCTCCGTTTTCTACCCATTCACTTTCTAAAATGTGGTAGCAGAGTTCAAAACCACGTTTCGCATAATATATTGGGAAACAAAAATATTTCGAGATACAGCTTCTTTGTTAGGTGGTGGGAGTTCTCGTCCTCCGACTGGCTCGCGACCACTATCATGTCAAAAGACGAACCGCCAAATAATATCTAATGATGTTCCGGTTTGATGGCAGTGTAAGCCAGATTTTCCCCTTTCCACCCATCCCTTTCCCCAAAATGGCCAGGTGGTTTGATGTGGTGCTCTCCACATTTGTCCCCCCATCCAGGTATCCTCTAGGTTGGCAACGCATCACCAGCATCTCTGGTGTTGTAGATGTCTATCAAACGAAAGGTAACCACTTACCATCAGGTGGTCCCTTCTGCTCGTTTTGCATCCGTTATCAATAAAAAAAAAAAAAAAAAACAGCTGTTAAATGTTTTAATACTTTTTTGAACCATTAATCACAAACAAAGGATAACAATTGAATCTTCCTAGGTTCAAATTTTTATACCTCTCTAGAATGACTTTCTTATATACCAGTAAGCTTTAACACACATATCCAAAGTGAAATTTGGAAAAAAAGACAGAATGTTGTTTGTTGGTACTTGTTTGGTGGTAGGAGGTTCCGTCCTTTTCCGTCTGGCTCACGACCACTATCATGTCAAAAGACGAACCGCCAAATATCTTATGATGTGTTCCGGTTCGATGGCATGTAAGCCAGGTTTTCCCCTTACCACCCATCCTTTCCCCAAAATGTAATTGGTTTCCGATGTGGACTACTACATTATCTCCCTTTTCCATCCTGTATCCTCTAGGTTGGCAGCACTTACATCTAGTACATCTCTTGTGTTGTAGATGTTCATGGGCGAAGGTAACCACTTACCTCAGGCGTTCCTTCTTAATAGTTTGCCATCAGTATCAAAAAAAAAAAAAGATGTATTACATTCTGTTATAATCAACGTCATTTTTTCTTAATAATAGTTTTTCAGCGTATCCACTAACACCACAAAAATATTCATATTAATGACGTCAATGCTCTATATTTTGAATTCTTGATCGACTCATTATGTAAATGAATCGATCAAGAAATAAACCTGTTCAATGAACTTTCGATGAGATTATTACTTATTATAATACTCATTTTTATCAAATCTGTTTGTCAGCTCAGTCTATATAAATTAGCGCTTAATGCATATATATATAATTTTATTTGCATATTAAGTAGCACACCATGCTTGTATATTATTATTATTTTGTTTAATCGAATTATTTTTGATATATGGGGTCCTTTTTGAAGAGGGTCATTTGAATCCAGTGCTGAGATCAATCTCAAACTGGTTTTTTTTTTTTTATGGATAAGGGACAAGGCAGAAACGAGCGTACGGGTCACCTGCTGGTAAGTGATACCCGCCGCCCACGAAACCCGTGTAACACCAGGGCTACAGGTGCGTTGCCGGCTTGCTGAGGTGGGGAGTAGGCGCGCTTTGAAGGTACCCATTTCGTATCGACCTGGAAAAACTGCCGCAGGTAGGCAATTCCACGGATTGAGTGGCACGTGGAAGGAAATTCCTTCGAAACCGCACAGTACTGGAGTGCCACGCATCCAGGTGGTGGTGGTGGTGGTGGTTTCGTTATAAGATTGAATGCATAAATTAAGAATAAAAAAGTGAGAATTAAATCTTAGTCCGTGAATGTGGTATGGCAGGATACTCATGATGGCGTGGTAACGGAATCTACATGAGATTTTACTAAAAGAAGATATTTTGACAATCAGGTTAGTATTGCGTTGAAAATAGCATAATATCTTAATGATTTTAGTGGGTGTATGAAATTTTATATCCCAACTGCATTTTGCTATCAGTAGTTAGGCGCGTACCACCAGACTACGACATTTTATTTTGAGTTCTACTTTTTTATAAAACGCAATAATTTTTACATAAATTCAGGTCAATACTTCTTTAAAATAATGGTCAAATGTTTAGTAAAAACTAATGTTAAAATAGTAAAAAAATGAATATTTAATATATTCAATCATCTCATCTAATAATCACAAAATATCCTGACCAGTTTAGTTAATATCGGCTTCAATCGAGCAAACGATCGCCTATCGGTCAGATTTACACGGGCCTTTTGACCATGCCCGCATTGGCTTTGTCTAACAGTTTTCAATTCGCTCTTCATTGTGTCGTTTTTTGAATGAGTGGATGTCGTGGTAAGATTTCCCGTCATGAGATAAAGCCTTATACAAGGACCGTAATCTTCGCGTTCCGGACATTTAGCGCTGCCCTTTTGTGTGTAGTGCGGTCTGCATTTTTGAATGTTCATTTAAGTAATTGCTCATACTGTTAGTGTTAATCGTATGGATAATCATGCTATTACTTAACAAACATAATTTAAGCATTTACTGCCAGAAGTTTCTTTAGGAGTAGGTAAAAGAAAATCTAGTGAAGTTACTCTTTTTTCTTCAGTTCTTTTGCCAGTGATTGAATCGAAAACTCTCCTTTGTCCAAATAAAACTATATATATTTTTTCAATATTATAACAAGTAGCGACTTCATCATTTTCCCCGCATAGTATACGCTACTCAGACAGAGTGTAGTGTCAAGATAATCTCTTCTCCATTCGTTTCAAAAATCTCAAATTGGAACATTTTGTATTGATCGGAAGTAATTATACACCGCGTTCTTCGAACTCAAGTCAAAAATTAATACCATTTAATGTCAACTCCTCTGAGTAGGTATCAAACCCACAACCAAACCAACAAAAAAGCGTTTACAATCACACGTTATTCCATATTCCGATGGCCTCTACAGTACTCATGTGAACATCAAGCCTGCGTCATCAGTCACCATGCTGCATCCGTGAAGACTCGTGAGAACTGCACTAAAATCCCTATAAATTATAATGTATGGCAAAAACATAATATAGGATGAAAACTTACGCAAGAATGCTAATAAGATTTCTAATAGCCACTAATCGTATTTGCACGGTAATGAGTGCAACAAAGTTACTACATATATTTGTATAGGCACTTCTATAATCCCATATTCGTTCTATAATTGTGTCTAAACGACAATATTAGTTCTCAGATATGTTTCATAGGGCCATTCATCGATAACATTCATGAGACGCACACAGGCCCGATGTCACCTTAGTACGAGTACATGATAAATATTGAGTATGACTGAGACAATGACGTTAATATATGGTTAACTGGAATTGAATATAATTATTTTTTTTATTTAGATCTTTTTTATTTAAAAAGTGTTTATTAACCGAGTTTAAAAAAAGAAGGAGTTTCTCAATTCGACTGTATTTTTAAAGTTTGATTTAAATTTTGTAAAGATGTAATAGTTTAGTAGTTTTTGAGTTATTCGTAATAATTTTACTTTCTAGTGCATTTTCTTTGAAGTTGGTTTTCTATATTTTGATAAAATTTAAATAATGGTTTATAACACCTAAGAAAGTTTTTTTTTATTGGCGATCATTACATGGCAATCTGTGAGGACACAATAAGCCTTAGAAAGCATAGGTACAAATATTGTAGTTACAAATAATACACTTTTAATATAAGCATTTTTTTAATACTTAATATTACTGACCAAAGTGTATTTTTTCTTATTAGATATAAATAATATTATTTCTCATGGTTATCATTACTACATATATTTAAGTCCGCCAGCCGCTTCTAGCACATTAAGCTATGGCGTCAACATCTTCGTACGTCATACTTCAAGGGCGTAATCAAGCAATATTCTTCTTAATCAACCCCACCCACAGTGGGGGTCGATTCTACCAACAAAGGAATTGATTAAGTAACTATGCCACGATATTACCCCGCCATATTATTCCTATAATAAAGAGGGTTTGGTAACCGTGGTACTTAATGAGAGAAAACTCGATTAGAATTGGTATTAATCTTGTAATTGACGGAAAGTTTCTTGATTATATTGTCGTGTTTATCATATGTGACATTTTATTATATCTGTTTTGTTAGGACTAAAGCGATAGAAACGAAACCAATACGAGTATACAAAATTTTAAGAATGATAATCTGAATTTCATTAAGATTTTAGCAAAAAAAAGGAAACTGACTTCAAATTAAATGCACAAGAAAGTTAAACTATTACAAATTACTCAAAAACTACTCAGATCAGATCAGATCTTGACCTGACAAGAAAATCATACAAAAAAAAAACTCATCAAAACTGATTCATAATAATCAGTAAAAAGTTATACTGTAACATAAAAAATAGAGTTGAATTAAGAACCTCCTTCTGTTTTTAAAATCGGTCAAAAACACAGAAAGAAAATAGCAGAACTAATGGTTCAAAATTTTACAACAATTTACAACCTTATTAATTTTTGAATCTAATATTCTTATTTTTTTTTTATTTATAACAACGGCAATGGAAAAGGCCAAATGTAACCTGGAATGAACTAATTACCTATACACATAACATTGATCATTTACTCTGCTTCATTGTTGATATTGGAGATTGAACTCATGACCTTTGGTTTTGCAATCAGACTCACTCTTATCTATCCCTTATATTAATTCTTAACCAACAGACAGTGTATAAAAGTTTTTGTTACTTTGTCACAGCGTACAGAATCGCGGCAGCGTGTCAAGTCAAGTTCATTTCAAAGAATTTTCAAGACACAGTCGCCTAGACTTAATTTTAAGCTATTTTAAATCCTTTATAAATTTGTAGTATGTATTAATACTCCTAAGATTAACTAGAGCTCCGAACTAAATAGATAATAAATTCATCAAATATTAACGTTTAAAAATCGATATATATTATTTATTGGAACTTGGTACTCATTGTACTTTAAAACTTGTATATGTTATTATACTATTTCTATAATATTTATTATACTACTTCTATAATAATTATATTTTAACAAGTATGATTGTCGTGGCGCAGATGCATAAAGGTGCGACTGTAAACGTGACAGGTTGTGGGTTCGATTTCCACTCCAGGAAACGAAAAAATATATATTTTTTTGTATTTTCATTCCCTCGCTCCGGTAACAAGGCAAAGAGCGGCGCTGAGTGCCACCACTCGCACGCGATGCCTCAATTCGGCGGAAAGTGGGGAATGGAGTGTTTTAACACTAAGTTCTCAGGTTCCCTCTGCCTACCCTGCTATATGCGGGATACAGCGTGAAGCTAAAAGAAACAAACACAAACAAACAATTAAAATATTATACAAATTCTATTTGGTTACTAATTTAGGTCTTGCAGAAGCATAAAACCAATAATAAATATATAAAATAATTTAAATGTAACACGTAGAGTATCAATAAGACATTAATAAAGATCTTCTTCAATTTAACAACTAAACAGCACTTGGCCGTTGCGGACCTTGGCCTACATATGAAGGAGATTAGATGACGACGATTCATTGCCACTGCGGAAATATTTATAAAGCTAGAATATAATGAAGTGGTATGTCACAGGGTAAATGTCCAGTATTTTTTCCAGATTATAAAATTAGTTAAATATTTTTTGAGAAATATAATAATATTTAAAAAGTTTATTTAGTGGGAGGCGAGTCACCGTCCGCTAACCTTTCAATTTGAGACTGTTGAAAAGGCGGACGTCCGATAGTCTCAATCAATAGCTCAGTACTTAGTCCATCCAAACTCCATTCCAAAGCCCTGTTTTAGTTTTCCATATGTTCCATAGCTCCTACGCATTGACCGGTGACCATCTCTGAGCAATTGCCTATGGTTACTCAGAGATGGATCCCGGTCAGTGCGTCAGATTAAAAAATATTGTTGTCTCAAAGGGGCCTCTACGTGTTGGACCTGTGTCCCCACGCAAGTCTTCCAAAGGACCGGGTTCCTTTGAACCCGAGAACCTCTAACGAGATACAAAGCAATAATATTTAAAAAGTTTTAATTTTATTGATTTCCAAAAAATAATATTTTATTGGTCAAGTACATTATTGTCTACGAACAATATTTACAACTATTACAAAATAGATATTACTTGTGATTAATTTATAAATCAGACCTACTACTAATTGACTAATTGATCTACTACTCAGCTTGCTCGGTTTTTGGTTCGAATTCCAGATAGGGACAGTAAATTTCGTAGCATTATATTCCCATTGAGCATGCCTTATTATTGGTTAATCTTAAAATTTACAATGATCTATCAGGTCATGCTAGGTTTTTGCCCCGCTTATAATAGCAAAAGAAAAGACTGTACAACGGCATATCCTCACAAGGGTAGATGTTGTAATGTGTCTGTTAGATTAATTTTACTATCCCCATAAGTCATTGAAAATTAGTATATAAATAATATATGGTCTTGAGTTATGACACTCTGTATATGATGCGTCAGACAGGTGCAAAATGAAGATCGGAGCATATATGTCATCAGATCAGATTGGGTCAGCGTAGAGATATCACTAAACTCTCATTTTCTCCACCACCCAAAAAAATATATACCGTATGAAATTTGTCTCAGAGTCAGGTGGAGAATGGAGAGCTGAGGTTGACATTAAGTACTTTCTGACTACCTTGCGGAAAGAAGTATTTTTTTTTTTATGGATACCGGATGGCAAACGAGCAGAAGGACCGCCTGATGGTAAGTGGTTACCTTCGCCCATGAACATCTACAACACAAGAGATGTACTAGATGCGTTGCCAACCTAGAGGATACAGATGGAAAGGGAGGATAATGTAGTAGTCCGCTATCAGAACCACCACATTTTGGGGAAAGGATGGGTGGGAAAGGGGAAAACCTGGCTTACATGCCATCGAACCGGAACACATCATAAGATATTTGGCGGTTCGTCTTTGACATGATAGTGGTCGCGAGCCAGACAGAGGACGAACCTCCTACCACTAGTATGAAGTGGCTTTTATAATATTTGTACTGAGCTAAATATATCACGATGTTTGTAAATTCAACAGAACTTTTCAAAATCTTAACTTAAATGATATCTATAACAAATTATAAAATATGTTTAAACTAAGAAATACAAGCTTAAATTTCACTTAAAACTTTGCTGTCGTGATATTAAACACCTGTTTCCAAGCTTCATAAAGGAACAACTTCTAATTAAGTTCGATACCAAGTTAAGAGACATTAAGAACGCGCTAAGTAGTCGAAGTTGGAATCGCAGACTGAAAGTTACTGTGTTATCTAAATGAGACCATCTTTCGTTACATAAGCTAACTTAATTAAGAACTAGCAGATGAGAGTGGGTGCCGACGGGCGGTATTGTTCGCACTGTGGTAAGTATATGTTTGTAATAAAAAATTGTTCTAAGCAATATTTGTATGGAAAAATTTTCAGCGGAAAGTGTTGAACGGAGTGTCTTAACACTAGGTTTTCTCTGCCTACCCTGCTATATGCGAGATACAGCGTGAAGCTATTTATGTATGTATGTTGTATGGAAAAACCTATTTGTCAGAAGCTAACTGCCTATAACTAAGTGTATCACCTTATAAGTAGGTAAATCAAAGTTTTATGTATATCTATTTGCCTTAACCACATGGGACACTTCCATATACATACATATCTTACGCTAGATGTAAGTAGAATTTATAGCATGAAAAACATAAAGGACGTATAACAATCCTAAGCATGTCTGTTATATTTTATAAACTTTAACATATGATATAAAGACGATACTTTTTCTAATAATAACGACATATTTATTTTGTAACGTACACAAAAAATAATTTTCATGAAATATTACCATTGCATGCCCACTACATACCAATACGCTTCCTAGGCTCCTAAACTAAGTACCACACTTATGTGTGAGTAAGCTCGTTGAACAAGAAAAATAACTTTCACTGGTGTGCGTATAATATGTGTGCAATGGATTAGTTATAATAAAAGTTTTTGTAACAGATGTCAAGTATTAAACACTTCTTCGTATTAATGGCCGCGAGTCGAGGAAAATATATAAAAAGTTATTAGATTAAGCCTGGCCCGCCGTGATTTTGTTTTTCTCTGTTAATGTGTCTAACGAGTTGTTTGTTTTATACAAATATAAACATATTTTATAATAATAGTATTATTGTTCTCTAATTAATATAGTGTAATTGTTAAAGTATGGAACGGAGTGTCTTAACACTAGGTTCCCTCTGCCTACGCTGCTATATGCGGGATACAGCGTGAAGCTATGTATGTTCTCTGAAATAACAATTTTAATGTTTTTAAGGTGATGTATAAATTAATTATGATAATTAACTAAGAAGCCTTTTCCGAAGAAGCATCTGAGTACTTTTGCCATATCAGGAAAACGAAAATACTTTAAGTTAGCGGTACCCCTTAGGAGATTCGAACCTAGGCCATTCCGTAACTGATCCAGGCGACGTTAATTTATAAATAAGAGGGTTATTTAGATATGTGTGTAAGTGAAATATAATTAACTATACAATTTTGTTTAATATTAATAACTACGTCTTCGACAAATCTAGGCAAGTTCTCACCGTTAAACCGGATTATATCAAGCTTAAATTCTATGTCCAGGAAGGTAGATATTGACATTTATTTCGACAGTAAGCACAAACTTCGCAATTCTATACTAAAATCCTTGAGATCTGAGTGACATCTAAAATCATTATTATATTATGTTAAAAAAAAAAAATCACGTCAATTTAATTTTAAGTAGGTATATAGCTGTTTTTGAATTTTTAGTTTTTTTTTAATTTTGGTATTTTTTGTAATTTCATTTTTTTATTTTTCTTTTGTTTTAAATATAATTAAATTTTAGTATAGTAGGTGTAAGATAAGTATGCCGTCATCACCTACAATTGCGGCGGCATTTTGTAATTGTTTCAAAGTTATTGTTTTTTTTTTTTTTCAAATATGTGCTAATGTTTGCTGTGTTGGTGATCCAAACAAATAAATAAACAAATAAATAAATATATTAATATTTTTATAGTTTAGCCCACAGTGATTTGATTTGTATACTGGCACTATATTTTTCTTTCTTTATTTTCGACGGTGTATTGTAGTTTTTTTTTTATTATACACTACGTCTTATTATAAGTCAATAAATTAATGCTAAATAATTTTTTTTTTTTAAATTAATAACAAAAATTAATAATACATATGAATCATAGTTACCACTCCATAATTAGTTTCAAAATTATTATTTTTTTTTGGGTAAATGTTATAACATGTTTATACTGATATATATAAAAGTACATATATTTATATATAGGTAGTGCTACGCCGTAGTCTCGTAGCACGTAGATAAACATAGAAGGAAGTGATACCACCAATCTGCCCTCGACATCGCCTAATTACTTATGTAAACGGTTCCCTTTGTCGCTTGTGAACAACCGATATATGATTTGGTGTAAATATTAATATGATAAGTATGAATTTGTTTTGACATCATCATTGCTTAGTAAATGCATTAAGGCGATAGTTGTCTATTCGAATATCATATAAGTGAAAAAGTACATTTATTATGTGTTATAGCAGATCACTATTCTCTTCTTTTCGTCGCATTTAAAAAATAAAAATGAGCTTCTTAAAAATTATTAAAGTACATACATACATACATAGCTTCACGCTGTATCCCGCATATAGCAGGGTAGGCAGAAGGAACCTAGTGCTAAGACACTCCGTTCCCCACTTTCCGCCGAATTGCGGTGTTGCGTGCTGAGTAGCGGAACTCAACGCCGCGCTTTGCCTTGTTACCAAACCCAGGAAATGAAAAAATCCATTTCCTGGAGTGGGAATCGAACCCACAACATTTCGCGTTTACAGTCGCACGCTTGTGCCTCTGCGCCACGACAGGCGTATAAAAAAAAATAACTTTAAATATAATATTTTTTGACTTAATAAATATATATAAACATGAACCCATGTACAACTAAGGTCATCTTATCTATATGTTCATATTCCACTAAAAGTTTTTTAAAAATTTTTTTTATAATTTAGAAACCTCTTTTTACTAAGATTTTAAGGCGATGAGAGTATTTTTTTCCACGCTTCATGCAGGAATTCTAGACATTACGTCATGAGTGGCGAAACTTAACGCCGCGCTTTGTCTTACAGCAGCATCGCGCTCATAGCCATCCCATATATATTCTGACATCTTGTCTCAATGACCTCTATGAATATGTAAATAATACATATAGAGACTATTGTATTTAGGCCATCGTGGCGCAGTGCAACAGCGTCTGAATGTAAACACGACTGGCTATGGGTTTGATTCCTACTCAAAGGAATCATTTATATTTCAACTATTCAATTTTTTCCGCTATGGTAACAAAAACATGACACTGAGTTCGTAATTCGAACGGAAAGTGTAGAACGGAGTATTTTGACACTGAGTTCTCTCGGATCACTTTGATATGAGGATAAAGACTGGATATATAACGATTATTAACTGTAAAAGTTAAACCTTTAAGATTATTTTTATATATAAATAATGTATAGGGTGTCCCAAAATTAACGCAAGATTTGACTTAAATAGAAAATGCCATTTTAGTCTTTTAATAGCGAATGAATAATGAATATAATAGCAAATGAATAATGAACTCATATTAACTATGTCACTGTAAGTATTACGCCAAATATAAATCCAAAATATTTTTATTCATATTTTCCTAGAAGTAAGTGCACTGTTGCAAGTTCTCACCGCACCTCGTTAACTTTAGACAGATGTCGTTAGAGGGTGACACTTGGACACGAAACCCTATCATTTTTAGCATATTATGACGCAATGTGGATAATTTAGGGAATACGTGTAATTATGTTACCTACTCGTCGCTTAAAAAGGTGAAATATATTGTTTTATAATCCTTTCGATCTATTTTTTTTGTTATATTCATAAGATGATACACTCACTGTGTATATATATGTATATAACATATATATATATATATATATATATGAAAAAAATATTCAAAATCATTTTTTTATTTAAACTATAACAGCCATCTATTTTGTTACAAATTAAAAAAGAAATATTAAAATTAATAATTAATGTAGCTATTAATTATTGGATACACAAAAAAAAAAATATATTTTTTTTTATACCACGACGGTGGCAACAAGGCACACGGCCCACCTGATGGTAAGTGGTTACCGTGGCCTATGGACGCTTGCAACACCAGGGGCATCACTTCCGCGTTGCCGACCCTTCAAAAACCTATATATTTAGTACATATTTAATTTTGTCATAGTAAACAGATGTACGTTAATATATTTGACGACGTATAAAACCAGCGTTTTCAAAACTGTAGTGGATTTTAGATGAACTTCCAGTTATAAAAAACATTTTTTTTTTCTTAGCCTCTCGCTGTATCCCGCATATAGCAGAGGGAACCTGAGAATCTAGTGTTAAGACACTCCGTTCTCTTACAATAATTCCGTTCCCCACTTTCCGCCAAATTGAGGCATTACGTGCTGAGTGACGGAACTCAATGATCAATCAATTTTTTTTTTCAAGTCAAAATTGCACATTTTTTTTTGGTTATTTTGTTTTGCATTTTTTTTCTACTTTTATGACATGTCCAAGTAAATGTTAAGCATTTTTATGGAATAAAGATATTTTGACTTTGACTTTGACTTTGACTTTGCCGCACTTTGCCTTAATAAACATATTAGAAACCCTATAAACAAAGAAATACCAAAAATTAGTATTCGCATATAAATGTTACCCCTTACGTTTGTTAAAATTGTTAAAAATATAATTTGAATTTAATTTTCGTTTTTTACCTATACCCATTAAACTAATTTCACATTATTATTACAGGCATAGCGTTGTTTCTACGTGAAAATATTGCACGTTGTGTGAAACAACACGTGCTAGGCGTGAACAAAGAGAGTAACGTGCAATTAAATCTACTTGCCTTTTTTCCTCCGTAACGAAGCGTAATGCAATTATTCGTAATAACAGGATGAATGCGACAGTACGGACGGCCTCAGATATGGTATTTCATATATTTATTATAGTCTTTATGAATACGAAACTAAGAGTTAGAAGTTTTCGAAGGAAATGAGGCCCTCTGTACGCGCCGACGAACAGTAATCACTCAGATAATTAAAATGTCATTACCTCACAAGTTTTTACACCTAACCGAGGCTCCTTTAATTATGTCGGGATAAAAACTAAGTAAAAACAAGTTGAAATTAATGTAGACAGAGAGTGTGTCGAAAAAATTACACCCGAAATAAGACTGCGTGACCGACAATTGTTTTGGAATGTACCTACCAAACTTGTATAGGTTTTAAATGTAATTTGAGTTTTTTGCTGATAGTTATTGCTACTTAGGTATGTATAATAAAGAAATAATTTACTTTTGCTCATAAGTGAGTGATTTTTAGTCTTTATAAGGCTTATACTGTCTAGTCCTTATAACATAATTCATTACAATTAAATATTATAGCTCTAAATGAATTGTAGATTTTTTTTAATTTCTCACGAACCAATATAATTTTTTTTTTTTTTTTATGGATACCGGATGGCAAACGAGCAGAAGGACCGCCTGATGGTAAGTGGTTACCTTCGCCCATGAACATCTACAACACAAGAGATGTACTAGATGCGTTGCCTACCTAGAGGATACAGATGGAAAGGGAGGATAATGTAGTAGTCCGCTATCGGAACCACCACATTTTGGGGAAAGGATGGGTGGGAAAGGGGAAAACCCGTACGGTTACATGCCATCGAACCGGAACACATCATAAGATATTTGGCGGTTCGTCTTTGACATGATAGTGGTCGCGAGCCAGACGGAGGACGAACCTCCTACCACCAAACAAAAAACCTCTATAAACCAATATAAGTAAACTAATTATTAATTGATAAGGTCAAATATAACACGGAATTAAAATTATTTTGCGGGTGTTTCGTACTTATTTTAATTATGGACTAAGTATATGGAAATATTGTTAATATATTAATTTAAAGCAAGCCATTTCTAGTTAGATATACTGTCATAGTAATTTCAATTTTGTTAATACAATAGATATTTAAAAAGTATAGATTTCAGAACCTATTAACATCTACAGTGTTTGAAATAAAGCAAATATAATTAATCTTTCCATACTTTCAGAAATTTTGAAAAAAGACTTTTGTTCTTAGGTGGCAATGTCACATTTTGCATAAACCACACAAAGTCAAAGTCAAAATCAAATCATTTTTATTCAAAATAAAGAAGTTACAAGCTTCATTTTTGAACGTCAAATAATTTACCACCGGTTCACTAAATTTAATACTTACTCCAGACCTGAAGAACCGGCGCAAAAAACTCAGCAGGACTTATTTTTTTATTTTTTATTTTTTATATTCGACAATGGTTTACAATTCTTTTTATTATTGGCAATATTACATGAAACAGACTGGAGCAGAGCATTTTCATTCCCAAGGTGTGTTATCATTTATAAAATCACTAATTAGGTAATAACCTTTAACACACAAACGTCTTTTTACAATTTTTTTAAATTGTAAAATGGAAAGTTCTCGGACGTTTTCTGGGATCCTATTGTAAAACAGCAGGTAAAACTTCTAAATTTAAAAAATAAACACTTTTTGAGTGAGTTCCTTGCATGCAGTAGTTTAAATATCCACCCTTGGCGTAAAATTGTAATTTTCATGTAACACATGAGTGTAACGTAACATTGTATAATATAGAGACTGCTATACAATACATACCCTGCAGCAGGTAATGTAGATTTGGATGACTATTTTTCTTATTTAAAAAATTCCATATAAAATACGTTGCCTCAAAATAACAAAGCGGTAGCTTCTATCAAACTTAACGAAACTATAGAAAATCAACTCATAAAAAAACTCGAAGCTATACCCCGTACGGGTATTGTCAGCAAAAAAGAAATTTAATCATGAGAAACAATAATAGCGTCTAAGAAATTAGTTCAGTGTAAGTGCGGGAGCCACGCAACTTAACTTTTGTTGTTACTTTTTGAATACCTTTACACGTGGCCATTATTTAAAAATGAACTGTACTACATTATAATATACTTTAAATTCCAGTAGCGTAAAAATGATTTGACTATTGTTAAATCTGGTATGACTATCAATTATACTCACAGTATATGGGAGTGCATTGTGATCGAACAGTAGCTTTCGTTCGGTCACTCCGATTGAAAATTAAAGAACTGATATAATTTGAGATCAAATAGTGATGTGAAAGCGTGAACTGTAACGTCAAAACAAATTTGTAATTGATTTTTTAATAGATTGTATTGATCATGATTCAGCATTACACTCGAGTTGTTGTAATGAGCGGTTTTTTTTGTTTTCAAAGACAAATTATCACTTTGATTGCGCCGAGATTCTAATTTAGATCTTATTATAATGTACGTACAAATAAATACAGTAGTCATTGTAAAATTCATAAATTACAATCATTGAATTTTCCACTAATTATAGTTTTAAATATCTCATAAAAAATTCTAAGTTAGCTTTTGCAATTAAAATCATTATATCATATCAAAAGGGGAACGTTACAACATTTTAATTAAATCGACATTATTACATCACTACCTGTCTGACATTAACACGTCACTAGTGGAGATGATAATGGCGGAGCCGTGCCCCAGTTAATTGCTTTAATAACTTCCTGTGTCAAAATAACAAAAGAACGCTGCGGCTATAATAAATGCCAGTAGCAGTACTTGAATGACTGACTCCAGTACAACTGTATTTATTATTGAGTGTAAGTAGAAAGTAATTTTTGTAGAGATTAAAAGACAAATCATCTTATGCGATATTGTAACAAAGAAAAAGTTTCATATGACAGTGAAAGTTCTAGATAGCGATTATTAATGTTTATTATTAATAGCAAATGGGAATTATTTTATTTTAGAATTCTGTAATAATATATAAGCAACACGATTTATATTTAAAATTACGAGATTTAAATCACATAAGTTACTACAGGGAGTTACATACCTATCTAAACGAATGCGATGTGAGCCTTTGTAAGTCCAACTTTGGGAATTTTTTTTATATATATATTTTTATGGATAACGGATGGCAAACGAGCAGAAGGACCACCTGATGGTAAGTGGTTACCTTCGCCCATGAACATCTACAACACCAGAGATGTTGTAGATGCGTTGCCAACCTAGAGGATACAGATGGAAGGGGAGGACAATGTAGTAGTCCGCTATCGGAACCACCCATCCTTTCCCCAAAATGTGGTGGTTCCGA
>JAKGSA010000305.1:223389-288824 GCA_033558755.1 Philaethria dido | reverse complement strand
GTATCGAACCCACAGCCCAATAGCTCTTATGGTCAGACACTACGTCAGGATTGAATTCTCTCCTCCTGGGTCTATACTTTATTTTTTTAAACAGAATTAAGGTATGTAGCAACAAAATGTGCTCGTATACGCATGTAATAGCTGTTATCTTGTTAAAAATTCTGCCTCAATTCATACATTTAAGAAACAACTATCTGAGTATTTAATATTCAAATAATTGTTTTCTCAATGTATGATATTTTATGATATTTAAATTATATAAAGATATTTAAGAAACGTAAACTTGTATGTACACCGAGCTTTTATTTTATTTTATTTTTTATTTTTTATTGTATTTCATTTTAACATTTTAAATATTGTTTCCGCACAAATGTAACAATTTTGTAAAACTATCTTATTACTGTTGTGTATTAGATATTTAAGTCAGCCATGTTATCGCATAAGTGACAATTGTCTTAGCCGATAATAAAGTTCTTTAAACCTAAACCTAAACCTATCCGCGACATCACTTGCCTGGTCAATTAGAATTTGTATAATTATGGATCTTCTTACGAGAATAAGAAATTTTAGTTTGGTAAAAAATTTTTGTCATTCTCCAACCACTTACTTATCAATTAAAAATGGTAACATAACATCGCTTAGGTGTCAAAGAAGGACAAACATACCAACACATTTTTTCATAGTAATAGTTGAATGCATGGATGCTAAAATTAATACCAAAAGATTTGTCAAACTGTCTTCAGGATATTATTAAATCTTATACTCCTATACCTCATACGACTTTAACAAGTAAATGCAATGTTGTACCAAGAAATGACTGTGGTAAATAAATAGATCACCAGCATTGTCTCACGAACGCAAACGACGAATCACGATAGCATTGTTTCTATTTTCATTCAGACTGCGATTTCTTCATAGCTATGCGGACAGTCTACATTTTAATATGATTAAAACTTTACGCCATATACTCGTAGATTGCATCTCTAATGCAGTAATCCCCAAAATGTGTATTGGTGATTTTCATACACCCTGTATGGCTCAATGGAATGGAATGGATGTCACGCAATGGTTACAAGTTCGATTCCTGCTAGCAGATTATTTATGTAGATTGTTTTTTTCTAATTTGTTTCAAGTAAGGCATTCCGATTCTGGTTCCATTAACGTCGCTTTTTCCCAAAACATAGGAAAATGTACTCTTTTTGCTTGATGCGGGAGACAGGTGAAGATAAATCAACATATATTACATGAAATGTTCTCATGAAAACTAAATTTTTTGTCCTTATCTAATTTGAAATCTCTACCTACAAGTAATGTAGGCTAGGCTAGGCTTTAAAATGAACTATAAGTGGACAGGGGTATAAATAAAATTTTATTCCCTTTGACATCTCTCTATATTCCTATTATTCGACGTGCACCTCCGCTTGTAAACTCCTGTTCTAAAATATAATAGACCTGTACCATGAAGACGTAAAATGATTTATTATTTAATTGTTTACTGTTTATTAACTATTAGCTTTAAACGATTCATACATTATTCATATCATATGTAAGAAAGTGATAATTAATGTCGTCGTAACAAACTCATATAGGTACAATGCAGTACTTTCCATGTTACCTACTATTGACTTTAGCATACTCATTCCTATTACACGGTACTAAATACATTATTTTATAAATCATTATACTGTATTTTTTGCTTTTACTTTCGTAAAGCTTTACCCTTTTTTCACATAACAGGGTAGGCAGAAAAAAACTAGTGTCAAGACACTACGTTCTTCACTTTCAGCCCAAAATAGGATCGCTGCTATTTATCTCTTTATCTTGCAGTTTTAAAACAATATATATAAAGATTAGGTCTATTTAAAGAATAGTCTACATTTGTATAAGTTTACAGTGTTTTCGACGCCTTTATCAATGCACCTTAATACATGGAAAGTGTAGGACTGAGTGATTCACTTTACAGTGAGTGAGTCTAATCTTTCTGCATTAAGTTAAAAAAAAATGAGACCTTCACGACACAATACGACACCACCTGACTGAAGACACAATTGATCGAGGTTACGATTCCCACTTGGGGTAGATATAATAATTAAATTATTTACATTACTCCGCTCTGGTATGACAAAGCGAGGCATTGTGTTGCCCTATTTAACACGCAATGTTGGGAACAGTGGAGCGGAATCTTGGGAAAGGAGTGTCAATACACCAGGTTCTCTCTGACATGACTGCGGGAAAAAGCGTCAAGCTGCTTTATCACGAAATTTCTTGTGTAGAAACTAAAAGACGTAGAATTAACCGGTTTAATGAATATTAATCATGCCCTAGATTCAAGCTCACTACTCAGCTTAATCAAGAAATATAAAAACACTGTACTTTGCGATGTCACACGAACGATCCTACGCAGACTGGTACAATTAATTTCCTTTCAATAATGACAAAATAAAACTTTTAGGAACTTTTAAATCGTTCACCAGTGTATTTATTTATTTATAATTTTTTTATAACGCCTAATTTTCTATAACGCCTGTCGTGGCGCAGAGGCACAAGTGTGCTGAGTGTGACTGTAAAGCGACAGGTTGTGGGTTCGATTCCCACTCCAGGAAATGTTAGTAATTTCATTTCCTAGGTTTGGTAACAAGGCAAAGCGCGGCGTTGAATTCCGCCACTCAGTACGCAATGCCTCAATTTGGCGGAAAGTGGGGAACGGAATTGTTGTAAGAGAACGGAGTATCTTAACACTAGGTTCTCATGTTCCCTCTCCCTACCCTGCTATATGCGGGATACAGCGTGAAGTTAAAAAAAATATTATTGCTCACAATTAAAATAATTATGTACAAAAAGCGGGCTTAACGCTAACTAGTGTTCTCTACCAACCAACCTTCTTTATATAGGAAATAAATATGTAGAATCCTTCGATATAGCTTAGTTGGCTATAAATCTTGGATATACTTACTAGGCAAAAGGACTCAGAATCGAATCCCGAAACAAAATTTGTTTATTTTTTTTATTTTCAGGGCACCCAAAAGCTTTAAAATTAATTGTATTTTCTAGATTTATAATAAACTTAGGCATTCTTTTTTACTATTATCTTGTATCATATTACCTTGATGATCTGTAAAGTGTGTTAATGATGTACAATTTCACAAGCGAGTGCTTCTATCCAATGACGAAGTATTGCTAAACCTGCTCTGCGTGATGTTTATCAATTTTTTATCCAATAAATAGAATATCATAGAAATTTTCATACGTGGCTGAGTAATTTTTGGATCCTTTTTTTGCAAAACTATATGGATGGACTATAAAAATTTACATATATATAGTGTACATGGAGAAGAAGTGCAAAAAACCAATATCTATATATTAATACGTGAATCAAATCTTTGTACCCCTTTTTACGAAAATTAAGCGGACGGAGGAGCATGAAACTTGGCATACTTAGTTTATATAGCAAAGGCGTACACAATAATAATATTTTTTTATTGAAACAAATAATGCTTAAAAATATATTAAATTAATAAAATATATGTTACACTCACTATCATGGTTTGACATTTATGTTTATGTAAAGCAACATATACGTTGCTCGGCAACGCGTTGTTAACGCGACATCGGGGCCACTAGTTTTTATAATAATGTTTCACATATATATTAAATTAACGAAATAGATATTACTCATACACATGCTTGACAGCCACTTTTGTATGAATATGTGTCAATTTCTCCTCTCTGATATTATTAAAATCGGATGGAAAGTGGATTACAAAGTGTTTTTACTCTACGTCCTCTCTAAAAAATATACTGAAAAAAAGCGAGACGCCGCGTTTTTATATAATAAGTGAATAAATACTTAAAAATTTCTGAAAATTACAGTCATGGTGACCAATGGAGAAGATTTCGCTCGAAGGTGCAAAGACCGATACTACAACCGCAGACAGTAAAGAAGTATGTAACTCCTATAGAGCTAGTAACAGAGGACTTCATCAGATATATGGAAAATGCGAGGGATGAAAACGGGGATTTACCTCATGAATTTGATAATGATATTCATAGGTGGTCGCTTGAATGTAAGTTGCTAATGGAAATTAATGCTTTAAAAATGTATTAATTAAAATATACCTTTCTTTACTAATTAAAAGTATGTATTAAATTTTGGCTTAATGATATTTTAAGAAGTGTATGTACAGTAGACATAAAAAAATATTAACAGTTTTTTATATTAGTATTTATAGATTGAAGAATATTTGAAAAGTAGGGAAAAGAGTGACGTATTTTTTTTATAATATATATTGGCACATTAAATATACAAAGTTACACAAATTATAAAAATTACAAATAAACTAAAAAATATTTAATAATACCGTAAATTTACTAATACCGTAAATTTAACGATAAGACCGTAAAAGATAATCGTTTACCGTGCCTCAACCAGGCAAGTTTTAGATGTTTAAGTTGTATAAAGTGACGAAGTATTTATTTTAGGTCTTTATTTTGTTTTATATAAATAATCATTTTAAACAAGCACTTTCTTCACTTAAATTAAAACCTAATATAACAATAATACAAATCAGTCACGTTCCATAAGATAACATCATTTTAAGTCGAGAAATTCCCATGAGTCTACATTGTTCTTTTGTATTCAACGAGATCCTTCTTTTAACTGTTTTTATTTAACAAAAAACAAATATTTTCACGTACCTTTCATACTTTGGTAACCGGCAGAATAAAAAATCACTCCTTTACCTTCGCCAATATAAGATACATAAAATACCGGTAACCATCGCATAATTCAATTGCACCGCATAATTTCATGTCCATAAAACCTTCCAAGAGTTTTAACATTAATGAAAATAGGCGCGCCGTTGAAGTTCGCTATTCAACATGAAATTTCTCGATTTATTGCATAAAATGGAGAATGGAGTGTTTTGACACTAGGTTCTGTCTGAATACCTGGCTACGTGGAATTAAGAGAGAAGCTGCTAGAACATATAGTATCATATAGTACATACAGAACTAACGCGGTGCAATGGGGCAGCGTTCAGCTGTAAATGCGATTCATCGTAGGTTCGATTCCCATTCGTCGGAATAATTATATTTAAATTATTTGAATTTCTCCGCTCTGGAAAGGCAAAGCGCATCGTTAGATTCCTTTATTTAGCACGGCGAAGTAAGTGTTTTGACACTTCGGTCTGACTACCCAGCAATGCGTAAAAAAGCGTGAGGCTACAAAATATGTATAGCTTCCGTTAGGACTGACTCTACTAACATCTTTTTGTAAATTGACGATTCGAAAGTGCTTGTAATAGCCTATTTGAATAAAAAATTATTTTGATTTTTGATTTTGTATAAAAAAAATGTTGCCTACAGGTATTGGTCGTGTAGCACTCGACGTCCGACTTGGCTGTCTCTCCCCACAGTCCACCAGTACTGAGCCTCAGCGTATCATAGATGCAGCAAAGTTCGCGCTTCGCAATGTAGCTGTATTGGAACTTAAAGCTCCTTACTGGAGATACTTCCCAACACCGCTGTGGACTAAATACGTTAATAATATGAACTTTTTTGTTGAGTAAGTATTGTAACCAGAAATTAAGTGTAGTCAGGTATATATAATTTCCTTAGAATTTTAGTTAACTAGAAACTTATCACGCAATGCCTAAATTCCGCGGAAAATGGGAAGTGAAAATTTTAACAAAACGAAGTATCTACTATCTCAATTCTAGGTTCTCATGTTTCCTGCTATGTGCGGAATATAGAGTGAAACTAAAAAATGTTTTAAAAAAAATGTTTGTAATAAATACGTTAATAGCACGTTGTCTTTAAATACTTCTTCAAATAAATATATTTTTTTTATTAACTTTCCTTTGGTTTGATGAGATAAACTATAGTATGTTAACAGATTCGGTGACCAATATTTCTTAACTTTGCTTGATGCAAGTGCATCAAAATAAAAGAGATAGTTATTGAATAGTATTTAATATATTATAAGTACTTTAGTCATTCTTATTTTGGTTTCGTCCACGAAATTAGGTAGTATTTTGGTGAAAAAGTGAAATAACTTTAGAACTGTATCAACGTTTATTACTATAAGAATATAAAGAGAAAGGAACAACCACTAGCGTGGGTATAAAGAAAAATAGTGAGCGGTGGAACAAAAAACTATGTAAGAGATATTGCAACTAATTTACATCAGGCACAATGTTAACTTAGAAATTTCTTCTAGATTATGTTCTCGCTACATAAACGAAGCTTTAGAGCGATTGAAAACAAAGGAAGTAACATCCGATAAAGATCTCTCTCTGCTCGAGAGAGTTTTACAAAGTGAAGGAGATCCCAAAATAGCAACCATTATGGCGCTCGATCTTATACTTGTTGGGATTGATACGGTAATTTATATTTTTAACATGCTTTTATTATTTTCACTCTTTCAATATATATATATATATATATATATATATATATATATATATATATATATGTCTAAGAAAATCTATTTTGGTACACTTTTTGCCGTCTCATTTACTTCAATAATATTTTCACAATATGAAAAGTCTTACAACTTGACGTCCATGAGAAAGACCAGGATAATTTTACGTAGACATATTCTTTATAATATCAATATCAACAATTTATAAATAAACATTGGAAAACATGCTAAAAATCTTTTATAAGTGATTTCAAACACACCAAGTTAAGTCGACTGTATTTTTTTATGTTCTAACATAACTTTGTACCAAGTGAAATAATTTTGATGATACTTTTTTATATAGCGAGTGCTTCTAATGTGGTTCCATTTAAAATTTAGTGAAAATCTGTACCTGACGAGTAGTTTTGAAGTTATTCGTAATACTTTTACTTTTTAGTATATTTTATTAAGACAGATATTTTTTTTGTTAAAATCTAAAATGTTACCTATTAAATTTTTGAATTTATTTCTAGATTTCTATGGCAGTGTGTTCAATTTTATACCAAGCAGCGACAAGAGTTAAACAGCAAGAGAAAATGGCGGAGGAAATCGAAAGAGTGTTGCCAGATCCAAGCAAACCCCTGACTTATGCTGATTTGGACAAATTGCATTATACTAAAGCTTTTGTTAGGGAAGTTTTTAGGTAAATATAATTTTATATTATAATTTAATTCTTTTTCTTCATTTTCAGCCTTACGATTTTATCCCGAAAAAAAGTTGGACAGATAAAATAAAAAAAACCAGGGAAAAGAATATTATATATATGGCATTTAATTTTTTTTAATCTACTTTATAAATATATCTTATAACATCAAAAGAAAGAAAACAGTCAAAATATTATTTTAAATTACAGAATGTATTCAACAGTTATCGGAAACGGAAGGACATTGCAAGAAGATGATGTTATTTGTGGTTATCATATACCTAAAGGGGTAAGTGATATCTAATATTTATAGCATATAGCAGGGTAGGCTGAGGGAACCTAGTGTTAAGAAACTTTTCGCCGAATTGAGGCATTGCGTGATGAGTGGCGGAACTCAACGCCGCGCTTTGCCTTGTTATCAAACCCAGAGAATGAAAAATTCCATTTCCTAGAGTGGGATTTGAACCCACAACCTTCGCGTTTATAGTCGCACGCTTGTGCCTCTACGCTACGACAGGCGCATTTAATATATAGTTTATATTTAATATATAGCTTTTAATATTTTCAATAGGTTATTATTACTAATGATTTTTTTATACTTTGGTGATTCAAATTAAAGTTTATATGGGGGTTTCTAAATAAACCGATTTCAAAAAGAAAGAGGCTATGAATTTGACTGTATTTCTATTTGTTATGTCTTTTTACTGAGACTTAGTTTTGACGATTCTTTATTAAATAATTTTGTTGTGGTACCATTTAAATTTAAGTAAGATCTGACGTGTAGTTTTTCAATTTTCATAGAAATTGTACTTTCTTAGTGCGTTTTCTTTGAAGTTTGTTTTCTTTTCTTGATTTTTTTATAACTTTACGCCTTTCTCTCACATAGCATAATAGACCGACGGAACCTGAGCACCTAGTGTTAAGACACTCCGTTCCTCACTTTCCACCGATTTGAGTCATTACGTACTGAGAGGCGGAACTTAACGCCGCGCTTTGCTTTGTCATTTTTCTTGTTAAAATCTTAATTTTGACATTTTAGGTGCAAGTAGTATTCCCTACTATAGTAACCGGTAATATGCCAGAATTCGTTGCCAATCCAGATGAATTCAGGCCAGAGAGATGGCTTGAAGGTGGAAGGTTACATTCCTTCGCCTCTTTACCGTACGGCTTTGGAGCTAGAATATGTTTGGGAAGACGATTTGCTGATTTGGAAATACAAGTGCTTTTGGCAAAGGTATTTAAAAAAAATATTAATTAAAATTTTGAATAGAATAAAAGTTTTAATACTAATTTTATAAATGTAAGTTTGTTTGTATGAAAGCGCAAAGAACAAACAAACTTACTTTCACATTAAAATTTATACACATATTGCTTGAGGTATTAAAAACAACAGGACTTTTTTCGCAAGAAGGGCGCCTGTCGTGGCGCAGAGGCACAAGCGTGCGACTGTAAACGCGACAGGTTGTGGGTTCGATTCTCACTCCAGGAGATGTAGTACGTATTTTCATTTAGTGGGTTTGGTAATAGGGCAAAGCGCGGCGTTGAGGTCCGCCACTCAGCACGCAATGCCTCAATTCGGCGGAAAGTGGGGAACAAAATTGTTGTAAGAGAACGCAGTGTCTTAACACTAGGTTCTCATGTTCTCTGTCTACCCTGCTATATGTGGGTTACAGCGTGAAGTTAAAAAAAAAAACTTTTTTTATTAATACTAATACTATTTAGGTGGACACAATTGTTTTTCAAAATATAAGGAAATCTAGTTACTTCAAGGTATACTGAAAATGAAAGCGTATACATACTGTACTATGTAGACTGCCATTGATCATGTGAGCGAAGCCGCGGGTATCTGCTAGTAGTTTAAATATCTGAATAACACATTGATTATTATTATTTTTTTTAACTTCACGCTTTATCCAGAGAACAAACAGGGAACCAGAATCAAGTGTTAAGACACTTCAATCTCTTTCAACATTTCCGTTCCCCACTTTCCGCCAGATTGAGGCATTGCGTATTGAGTGGCGGAGCTCAACGCCGCGCTTTGCGTTATTACCAAACCTGGAGTAGCAATCGAACCCACAACCTGTCACGTTTTCAGTCGCACGCTTGTGTCTCTGATATAAATATATAAATATTTTAAATAAAATTAAATAATAAATACAAAAAATGTTCACAGCTTCTTCGTAGATATCGTTTGGAATATCATCACGAGCCACTCGAGTATGCAGTCACATTTATGTACGCGCCTGATGGACCTCTACGCCTACGCATGCTTGAGCGATAAAACATGAATAAATTTTAAGTGGGCAACGGAAGTGTTAAAAGAGAACGGAGTGTCGTAACACTAGATTCTCTGGTTCCCTCTGTCTAGACCTTTATGTTCGGGATACAGCATGAAGCTAATAAAAATATATTAATATTAAAATGTATAAATAACTTTATATGATTCTGATGATAATAATAAAGGAAGCGTAATTTTTTTAAAGTTTATTTTTGAACCTATCGTGACATGTGAGTTATATGTGTAAATGACTATTTCATAATATGATTTTGTTATACTATTTATCTATATAATTTTATTTTTAATATATCGTTTGAAATGATTGAATTACAAAAGTACGTATTGTATAAAATAAAAATTACAATATATTTTTACGTCGAGTTTTTTTTTTAAATGTTACCCGAAAAACTTCATTCTTCTTCTATCAGCTTACCTTTTGTAAATTACAATAAATTAGTCGCGGGTTTACCAGCACGCTGAATAAAACTTAGCAGGCAATTTGTGAGATTAGGAACGACAAAAAAGCAAGGATGTCAAAAAACAAGGGCCGCAAGAACTTAATTATCAATTTGTAAGATTATGGATGGATAAAAAACCTAGAGCAAAAGTAATTAACAATTTGTGACGACAAAAAACAATAGGGACAGAGAAAACTTAGCAGCGTATACATTGAAAATGTATAAATCCGCTACTGTAATAATATTATCGTCCAGGTCGGACCTATATATGCTGGCTTACCTACCTATACAAATCCTGATATGCCAGCTTACCTATTTAAACCCCTTTGCCACTGCAGTATACATATTACATACGAAAAAATAAACCTAATTATGATGATTTATGCCAAAATTACATTTATTATTTGTTTCAACGCATATATTTTTTCAAAGGCAAATATTATACGAGTTTTATGAATAAAATAATACAATTTGAAGAAGTTGACTGTTTTATTTCTGAATTAAACTGTTTAAAATTTTCGCTAATAGTATAAATTTTAAAGCGACAAATTACAAATTCATACATAAAACAGGTAAAAATCAAAGAAACTTCTATATACATATATCTAGCACATGAATAATGTCAACTATTCGAGTTTCGCAACTTCCTAAATAAGACTGTAATGGCTGTTTATCTTAAGCGTTCATAAGAATTTACTCTAGCGCAATATCCGCTACGTGCTACACGATTATTTATACTAAAATTGCTAGCAAATTATATATTTCCAAGGCCTTATACTAGGATCGCGCTAGGAGGTGGAGTAGAGTAACGCCCGCTGAGTTTTGGAATAAATATTTAAGATGTGTCGAATTCAGACGGAAAGTGGAAAACGGAGGGTCTAGTCACTAAGTTATTTCTGCCTATCTCGCAATGCGGCAAAATTCCAGTATCTTTGCAACAAATAGGCATATATCTTAAATTTTATTCTCAATAATCTACGAATCACAATATCGTCACGAAGTTCGACTGATTTGACCAATAAGAATTTTGTTTCACTCGGATAAAGTGTACCGAAAAGCTTATGTCTTCATTACCTGTTCTAACTTTTGTTTGTACCTATGTCTCTTTTGACTGAAATATTTCCTTTAATTTTTTTATAGATAAAGCAGAATGAGATGCAATTTGTGAATATGTTGTATATATTTTTGTTGCACAGTGGCACAGCGTTTGCATTCGGGATAATAATTATATTTATTTTTATTACTCCGCTCTATTAAGGCGAAGTCTGGCATTGAGTTCAGCCTAAGTGACACTCAATGTCTTAAATTTAGACGGAGAGCGGCGAACGAAGTTTCTTGACATTAGGAACTCTCAAACAACTTTGCAATGAGAGATTTTTTGAGTATTGGGATATTCTTATGATTTTATTGAATCTTAAAAATACATAATTAACATTACATCATGATATCCATTTACAAAGTATGTGTATAGAGACGCAATGTATGCGGACTTTAAGCGTTTTCACACGCACACCTATTGAAATCTGTTTGGTTTTTACAAATATTTGACTATAGATTAAATAATTATTTGTTAAGCACATTTTTCTTATGAATATATTTGAACTCAATTTCGTCGTTATGTTACCTTTTAGGCTAATTCTAATGAAATTTTGTATATATTGTAGGTATTATTTAAAAGAGTCCCTAATGAGCTAAATATAACAGGATAAATAAATAAATAATTGATAAATTACCACTCCGACAGAATAAATATTTTTTTTATTCATAACTAACTTGATAATGATTGTTTTTGTTAACATCTTTTGGGATTTTTTCTAGCATAGCTTCTTAGCTAGCTAGCTCTTAAGCGGCGCCCAGTTTGTTCGATTCCCACCCATTTAAGCATATTTTAGATATTGCATTCCGGTGTAATAAATTTCGACATGTTTAGAGTTAAAGGTGTGAAATTTCGCGTAAGTATCATTAAAATTTAAAATTAACTATAAAAAAATGGCATTAGACAACAAAGTAACGTATTACTTTGTAAGTAAAGGTTGTCCCAAAATTAACGCAAGATTTGACTTTGCCGCCATTTGCTATTATATTCATTATTCATTCGCTATTAAAAGACTAAAATGGCATTTTCTATTTAATTCAAATCTTGCGTTAATTTTGGGACACCTCTATAAGTGGTAATTGAAGGATCAGACAATTTTGTATCACGCCGCACATTAAAGGCTACAAGCTACCTCTCTTAGTCGATTTCATTTAAGCTACATTGAAACTACTTTTTAATTAACTTTTGAGATTATATTGAATAGTTTTCTTTTAATTTTCTTTTTTAATCAACGAAATGAGGTCATTGCGGTACAGTGGAACAGCGTTCAACGGCAATTGCGATTGGCTTTGGGTTCGATTTCTGATAGTGGAAATAAATATGTTTAAATTATTTTAATTTCTCAGCTCTGGTGAGCCAAAGCGCGGCGTTGAGTTACGCCACTTAACATTTTTTTTAACTTCACGCTGTATGCCGCATATAGCAGGGTAGGCAGAGGGAACCTGAGAACCTAGTGTTAAGACAGGAGTGTCTTAACACTAGGTTCTCAGAGTCTAGATTACTAGACCAATGTTCGGGTGATAGTACTAAACGCATTAGCGTTAACGGCGTTAAGTTCCGCCACTCACACAGTTAACATTTCGCAATTGGAATGTCTTTACACTCTGTTCTTTCTGCCTACCTTGAAAAATATCTATAAAAAATTTTTGCAACAGAAAAACGGGTACAAAAAGATTAGTCACTAAGTCTCAGTTTACTTTAAATTATTCAATACAAGATACTTTTACACATCACTGTAAAACTTAAGTTAGCATATTCATACTTTCTTAATTAAATATTTACACAAAAAGAAATGGAAAGTGTGTTTGTGTATCATATTTAACCGGTTTATGATCTACTTGAACTTGAGTTACTGTGGGAAAGTAAAAGGGATAGGTTCTAGGTTATATAGTATATTTCTGTGTATATATAAGTGGCAGTAATTTTTAACTAATGTTAAAAAAGGAGGTCCTTATTTAAATTGGATTGTTTTATATTTATATGTTATTTATATTTTTAGTAGTAGTAGTGTGTTACAGTTACATGTTAATTAGTTCCATGTTTTATAACGAGGCAAAGCGCGGCGTTGATATCTGCCACTCAGCACGCAATATCTCAATACGGTAGAAAGTGGGGAATGGATATCTGATGAGAACGGAGTGTCTTAACACTAGGGTCTCAGGTTACCTCTGCCTACCCTGCTCTATGCAGGATACAGCGTGAGGTAAAACAAAAACATAAATACCTCATCTCTTAAATGCTTAAAAGGAACTAAATTTAAAAGCAAACAAAATGACATAGCTGTTTTATTTTAAATTAACACAATTACAGCTATTAGTGGACTTACATTATTAAAGAATCTTTTTTTAACATATATGTGTTAATTATTAGTATGGTAAACTATATGAAGAATATTTTTTTGTTTCCTGGTGACAAGGTCAGGGATGGTATTCTGTGTTAATCTGTTTCTGAAGACATCGCCTCTTATGTACCTTTCAGTAGTCCTTCCTATCAACGAGACTTTAAAAGTGTTTTTAGGGAAGAATTAGTTCAAGCTTAGTATTTTCATTTCCTGGGTTTGATGACAAGGAAAAGCGCGGCGTTGAGTTCCGCCACTCAGCACGCAATGCCTCAATTCGGCGGAAAGTGGGGAACGGAGTGTCTTAACACTAGGTTCTTAGATCTCTCTGTCTACACTTCTATATGCGTGATACAGCGTGAAGTTAAACAAAATGTTCAAGGAAGTCCTGTTGAAGTTAATTGTTTGTGTTTAGTGTTCTATGTAAATTTATTAGAACCCTATTTAGGCTATCGTTGCGTAGTGGAATAGCATCTGCCTGTATATACGATTATATATATTATATAGTTATTTCCATTAGAATAAGATAAGTTATTTCCATTTTTCTGTTCTGGTGTTGAACTCCTCCACTTAACATAAAATGTCTTGAATCCGGCCGTAAAGTCGGACACGGAGTGTCTAGACACTAAGAAAAGATTTTACAATACATTGTAAATAAAAAAAAATACATTTCATAAATAAAATATATAATATATAATATATACATTTGGGGGACAAAAATCGTACTGATTTTAAAATTCGCTTTCAAGTTTCCGCAAAGTATTAAGTAATATTCATATATGAAATAGAGCACTTCTACATGCTTAATGAAAGTAAACGGTTCACAATTTTTGGAAATGAATATAGTCATAAATCATGTCAGAGTTAAGACACGAATACTGTGTTACAGTGAAGTCAATAACCTGTTATAGGCGTGAATAGGTGAATAAATCAAGTTCCACTCATCATTCTTTACATTTTAATAGACAAGCTTGAGTACCTTTTGCTCACTTTTGTGGATTCAATAATAAAAATGACATCAAAAAATTTTCAAGCCAATTAAATATTTTAAGGTAAAAAAAAGTATATATATATATATTTATATATATATATATATATATATTATTATAGTTAGCAGCAAGAGCATATATAGTTATATATATATATATATATGAGCAGAGCATATATATATATATATACATATATATATTATTCAAAAACAGTATAATGAGACAAAACTTAAACAGCCCAGCACTGAAAACTATGTATTTTAGTAATTACCAACTTATAAAGGCGTATGCTATCCATATGACGCCCGAGTAACTTCATTTCTTTTTTTTTAACTTTACGCTGTATCCCGCATATAGCAGGGTAGGCAGATGGAACCTGAGAATCTAGTGTTAAGACAGTCCGTTCTCTTACAACAATTCCGTTCCCCACTTTCCGCCAAATTGAGGCATTGCGTGTTGAGTGGCGGAACTCAATGTCGCTCTTTGCCTAGTTACCAAACCCAGGAAATGAAAATACTAACATTTCCTGCTATAAGTTATTTGACAAATAGTCTTTAATGTAAAATATAATATAAAGTATCCAGATTTGAATTTTGAAGAATTGACTTGAGTCAAGATATTGTTTTAAAATGGTATATACCATAACCATATGCCTTTAATATAAAAACATACCACCTTACGAGCGTACCTTATTTCTTAATGCTTTTCAAGTTCGTGAATATCATATAAAATATTGTTACACAAGTGTAGCATTTTATAGCTTTTGCTCAATATATCTCAATATCTATGCGGAACAAATTGAATGTTATAAGCTTTGGAAATTATAATTTTCATATGCAAAGTTTCAAAATTGATCTTTGAAGTATCTACAAGGTACATTAAAAATTTTGTGAATAACTTGCTGTATCCGGCGAAACAAAAGTTAACGTAGGCTATAAACCCTAAAATTTCGTTTTATCTGTTTTCAGAGTATTTTCGTGAAATCATTTCTTAGTGCTCCCATAACCTCTTCACATAGCCTATATGTTAAATTGCAGCTTTATATAGCCAGAAGTTTAACCTATACGTTGTAGGTCATTTACTCAGTAATGCAGTATATACATATATGGCAGCAGAACTAAACGCTGCGCTTTGCTTTGTTACCAGAGTTGGTAAATGAAAGTATTTAATATTCATTATTATAAATATGTAATATTTTCATTTTCTGGAGTGAGAATCGAACCCGCGACCTGCCTTGCCTTGCTGATAGTAAATTTATGAGAAGAACCACGATAATTCATTAGTTATATACACACAAGATTTCTACATTTCACGATTAAGATAATAGCAAAAACATAGGCAGATGGGATAAAATTACAGTAAATTATACGATATCTTACACGTACGCTGTCTTTAATCGCAGTAATATAACATTTTCTTATGGGCTTGGGTAAACTAGTTGGGCTTGGTTGAGTGAAACTATAGTTGTTTCTTATCTTGGCTATTACAAGTGCTAGAATTTAGCTTTCCAATATAATTTTTGCACCATTTTTAATGTGAAGTTGTTTTGCTTTGACTATGACTAATTCAATAATATTAATTACTAACATACTGCCAAGTGAATCGATAAACAACACTTCTAAACTATGACGCGTTGGAAAAATACATGGTTTTCCGTACGGTATATATTTTTTTAGCATTACTCATCTTTACAAGACAACAGGACATTCATTTTAAAGATATTGTGGCAGAACTCAGATCCACACTTTACCAGATCCGAGGAGTGAAAATAATTTGATTATTATAAAAAAATGTATATTTTGATTTGAATTTTCAATACAAATTCAATATTTTAAGCATTAAATTCGTGTTTTTGGATTTTAAATTCAGTTTTTGGCGAAACAAATGTTTTTTTTATTTTTAAATTAATCTTTTTGAAAAGACGAAAAAGATTGAAAACGATGAATTCCAAAATAAAAAGAATGAATTTCAACTTCAAATTAAATAATTCGAGATTTAAATAACTCACAGTTAAGTTATATACACTAGACTTTTTTTTCAAAAAAAAGCTAACTAAGTAAAAATACACGACAGGTTGTGGTTTCGATTCCCTCTCCACGAAATGGAACTTTTCATTTCCTGGGCTTGATAACAAGGCAAAGCGCGGCGTTGAGTACCGCCACTCAGCACGCAATAATTCATTCGGCGAAAAGTGGGTAACGGAATTCTGGTAAGAGAACGGAGTGTCTTAACACTAGGTTCTCAGGTTCCCTCTGCCTACCCTGCTATATGTTAAAAAAAAAAGTAAAAATACGTATTTACTCGTATATGTAACAAAATATTAGAAATCGATTTCATACTGATAGATGGAATTAATTTAAAATTAAATTGATATTGCAATATTAGCTTCTAAATGTTATAGTCGTGCATATGTAATGCAATATGCAGTTTTTGAAAGTTCATTCTTGAATATTTATAAAATACAACAAGATGACGATAATTTTGCAATTTTCTAGAGAGGCATTTCTCCATTCTCTTCTAAGTGGTATAGTTATACTGGAGTTGCGGAACTCAACGCTGTATGTAACAGGACTTGAACCTACACTTTTTAGTATTCTAGCCAATTAAGCTATACGTTCTTACTAGCTACGTTGATATTCTTATATATGTACTTGTTATTATTGCATATTGCTGTAAAATAATATAATTGCTGTAAAATAATAAGGATATTTTTAGAAACTTCTGCCACCCGGAAGAATATTTCTAAGAATGAAATTATTTGATAAGATATAATATTATTGTTACAAAATATTTTTTAAACGTTATTGACATAATAATAGACGCTTTATTTTTATACGTAAGAGTCTAAATATCTTGTTATCCCAAGTAAAATAACATCTTAAAACTATTAGCCAAAACATTTGTGTTTGTTTTGACCTTATTGCATTGCGTTACCATTTTTTTAAAATTTTACCTTATTTAACTTTCATTTAAGTTAAACCCTTTGAATGTAAGCGGAAAAAGAATGAATTTTGTTAAAGAAAAAATAAGGACACTTATTTAAGTGATTTTTGTTTTTTTTTTTAACTTCACGCTGTAACCGGGGTACAGCGTGAAGTTAAAAAATATTATAGCAGGGTAGACAGAGGGAACCTGAGTACCTAATGTTAAGACACTCCGTTCTCTTACAACAATTCCGTTCTCCACTTTCCGCTGAATTGAGGCCAATGCCTGCAACACGCAATCACGAACTCAACTCATAAAATGAAAATACTTACATTTCCTGGAGTGGGAATCGAACCCACAACCTGTCGCGTTTACAGTCACACACTTGTGATTTTTGATACTTTCTTTTAATTGTGTAACCACAAAAACGAAGAACCTAAAATCCTAGATAAAATTGAGTATAAAAGCGGCTTGTAAAGGCACTGCACTGAATAATTTATATTGTATACCTATTGTAAAGGCGCGCTCACAACTATACGTAGTACTTACAATATATTATATACCAGATTTTTCTATATATATCTCTATACTCGAGGAAATGTTTGATTTTTTTAAATTATAATTACTATTTCCTCCATCTTATGTGTATAAGACAAAGCGCGGCGTTGTCTGTCATTCAGCCACTCAATATGTAATCTAAATGCAGATGGTAAGCGGACTTCGCTTATCCTGTTTTACCCAAGCGTCTGTACACCTGTCGTGGCGCAGAGGCACAAGCGTGCGACTGTAAACGCGATAGGTTGTGGGTTCGACTCCCACTCCAGGAAATGTAAAATTTATTTTTATTTTATTTTTCTTGGGTTTGGTAACATGGCAAAGCGCGGCATTGAGTTCCACCACTCAACACGCAATGCCTCAATTCGGCGGAAAGTGGGGAACGGAATTGTTGAAAGAAAATGGAGTGTCTTAACACTAGGTTCTCTGGTTCCCTCTGCTATATGCGGGTTACAGCGTGAAGTTAAAAAAAAAAACTTAATTAAATATAAAAATACGTGTGAACACAGTTTTAAACCAAAATTCGTAGTAAGTACATAAATAGTAGTAACCGTTCGATAGTAAGGCTTTAATTACCGAATACTCATTTATGTTCCCACCACGTCTGTTCTATTTATGTATAAGAAAAATAAATCTTTCTCACGTGCAATGTCACGTAAAAGTTGTACACCTCTTTATCTATAATACACATATAAATACAACTGAAGTGACTGCTTGTAATATTAAAATAAACGCTCTTTACTACATGCATATGAATATATCTACGGTAGTTATACCAAAATAGCATTATTTACTTTTTTGTCTGTCTGTCTGTTATATACCTTACGGCTATCTTATGGCTAATCTCTGAAATGGCTAGACCGATTTTGACGAGATTTTTACTGGCTGGTGACAGGTAACTTAAGGTATTTTTATTTTATTATAGAAAAAAATTTCTAATATCATAACTTTAGCACAACAAAAAAGTTATATTTTTGTTATATTTCATGCGGACGAAGTCGCAGGCACTGGTAGTATAATATATAACTTATTTGTTTGTTTGTTACTTTATTTTTTTTAATATAAAAATGTACAGATATTTAGAAAATATTTTTAAACAAAATTTGGGACTAGAATAGAGGGCATCGTGGCGCAGTGGTCATTTGACTGTAAAGACGATTGATTGTAATTTCAATTCCACTCGGGGGAATTATTATATTTATAATATTTTCATTTGTCTGCTGGTAACGGTCCACTCTGGTCTGGCTCTGGCACTTAGCACGCAATGGCTCGAATTCGGATGAAAAACGGTGAACGGAGTGTCTTGACACTAGGTGTACTCTGACTATCCTGCTATGCGGGATAAGCATGAAACTCTATATAATAGATTATATTATATAGCAAATATACGTTTGGTGGTAGAAGGTTCGTCCTCCATCTGGCTCGCGACCACTATCATGTCAAAGACGAACCATCAAATATCTTATGATGTGTTCCGGTTCGATGGCATGTAAGCCAGGTTTTCCCCTTTCCCACCCATCCTTTCCCCAAAATGTGGTGGTTCTGATAGTGAACTACTGCATTGTCCTCCCCTTCCATCTGTATCCTCTAGGTTGGCAACGCATCTACAACATCTCTGGTATTGTAGATGTTCATGGGCCAAGGTAACCACTTACCATCAGGTGGTCCTTCTGCTCGTTTGCTACCCGTTATCCATAAAAAAAAAGCTTTTAATAGACAACTCGTCTTAAGAATTCTAAAATATTCTTTAAAACACTGCCAACAATTAGGATTATGCAACTTTTATAACAACACATAATATTAAGTGAAATCTGCAAAAGTTATTTAGCAAATTGATTATCAACACTCAATTATCTGCTTCAAATGATTTATTACAAACACTTTCGCTTTTCTACGAGTATGTAACGAATGCTGAAACATAACACTGTTTTGTTCAGTATTATTTACAAAGGTAAGGTAGGATGTTAAGCGTATCAAATTATAGTGTGTAGGTCTGTGTCCATTGTTCGACGTGAAATTATTTTTTGTTTTTTTTTTTAAATGTTACTTTGATAAAAAAGCCTGTGTAAATCTATAAATAAGATTGCACATATAAACTTATAAGAAATACAAATTTATTTAATGATAAATTTTATAAGTCGTCATAACCAATAATAATTTTAATACAAAATAATTGAATAAAAAAACTTAACAAAAATCTATAATCTATTATTTCTTCAAAAAATTGTTGAATTTTAAAAGTTTATATAGAAAATTATATGTTATATATAACGTATGTTTACATTTTACATTATCTTAAGTCGTTATAACACACAAATCTACTAATTGAGAAAAAAATACATATATATATATATATATATATATATATATATATATATATATATATTTTTATATATAATATTTTTTTTTTACTATAAATTCAAAAAATGTCTATTTGTCTATTAAGACAAAGCACGGTATTGTGTTCCGCCATTCATTATACATTCTCAAATTTGAGTGAAAGCCAACGGAGTGTCTTGTTCTCTCTGACTACCCTGCTATGCGAGATAGAAGTATATATGAAAAAAAATACAATTAAAAAAAATTATACAAAAGAATCGACTAAAGCCCACTTTGTGAAATGAAAATATTAAATAATATTTAGTATTTTCATTTCCTCGCTCTAGTAACAAGGCTAAGCGCGGCGTTGAGTTCCGCAACTCAGAACACAATGGCTCAATTCAGCCGAAAGTGGGGAACGTAAATGTCAAAAAGAGAACGCAGTATATTAACATTTTTTATTTATTATTAGCAGGGTAGGCAGAGGGAATCTACTGTTAAGACACTCCGTTCCCCACTTTCCGCAGAATTGCTAACGTTCTGAGTGGCGGAACTCAACGCCGCGCTGTATTATCTATACAGATGATACAGCGTATAGGTAAAACAGAAATATCGAATACAAAAACATTATACAAGTATAGCAATGGAGACACGTCAAGAAAGCCAAACCGCGGTTGATATGGAAAGCGCTTGCCGTCAGTCCGTTCGTGGCGTGCGAAATACTAACACAATACTATTTTTATTTCCTACATCTGTATATGTAATGATTGTTAATTAATTGGTTGTTACAATAGTGGGTAGTGCGTGTGCTGAATTTGAAGGGAATATCTTTTTTTTGTGTTTAAAAGTGAGTATAATGTTTTTTTAATATTTAAAAAAAACTTTGCTTTAATTTTTTTATGTTTGTATATTTTTTTATTAATTTATGTGGATTCTTTATATTAATTTACGTTTATAGAAAAAAAAGAAATTTATAGTTATATAAATTTTAAAATATAAAATGTTTTTAATTTTTTTTCTATTCTATTTCTTTTCTGATTTATCTGCTTTTGTATTAATGAAAAAATACTTGAAGTAAAAAATTAATCTGTAATATATTTTAATATGTTTTTTTATTTTTTACACTATATATAATTGTAAAAATATTTATATCTTTAAGAAGAATTAGATTTTACAACAGTCATCTGTAGTTCAATACGTTAAGATTTGTGACTCAAAGTCAATAATTGGTAATAAAAAAAGTAGCTTCACGCTTTATCCCGCATAGCAGGGTAGTCAGAGTGAACCTAGTGTTAAGACACTCCGTTCGCGACTTTCCACCCGAATTCGAGACATTGCGTGTAATGTGGTGGAACTCAACACTGTGTCTTAGCAAAGTGGAGAAATGAAAATAATTGAATACAATCATCCTCCTTATGTAAATCGAACCCACAACTAATCGCGTTTACAGTCAGGCGCTATATTATTAAGTTTTTATAAAATTGTATATTTAAGAATTGAAATACAAATATTGGATTTAAAGAAAATATATAATATTTATTGTCAATCGGTTTCTCTCTTATCCGCGATAGCTTTTTTATATTCGTGTCTCTACCTGTTGTAAGTTGTGGCCTTTGACACTGTAAAGCAAGTATATGTTCCCTGCAGTACTAGATTTATCGATTTATGTTTTAATTAAAAAGTTGAGCTTCTTTCTTTTGAAGATATGACGAAATAAATATTTTTTTTGAATTTACTAAGTTAGAATTAAATTAGTATAAGTTGTCTAGACCTTTTGAAAAGAGAATTTTAGTGCAGTTAAATGACTAAATGTCCAATACATTTGAGAAATATTATTAAGTAAAAGTTGCTAGCTGATTTATTTTATAATTACTCTTTTAACAAAATGACTTGCCAGTCAATACCCGAGTAATTATTTTTATGTGAGCATAATATTTCTTTTTGTAACTATGACAGGTTTTGAGTTTTGAGTAAGCATTTAAAAATGTATATTATAGACGCTAGGGTGGTCTACTACCTATTCGCTTCGTTCGCCTTTGTTTGCAACGATCAATAACTAAGATTTTAACAAGAAAAACCGGCTACTAATAAAATGCATTGAAATTAACATAAATACATTATTTTAGAATGGCCAATAGTTTTTGAATTATTAGTTAATAACTCAAAAACTATTGGCTAGAACTTTTTTGGCTTAACTAAATTTAAGCGCGACCACATCATAAGCACTAGCTATCGTATAAAAAAATAATAAAAAAAAATTGATTCACCTACTAAAAAATTATGCGGCAACACACATAAAAAACAGTCAAATCGAGATTTTTTTAAAATAACATTCAAATACGTAGTTAACTTGTAATTTTTTTCACTATAATACTAAAAATCACTTGCCAATACGAATGACATTTACGTATATATATAACATAAAGATACATATTTTTTCCATGGTTCGCTAATGCCCGCAGCCATCACGCTTCATACATTCTACTCGTAAATGCACCTCCACAGCTGGATACGATTTCATCAAACATAGTTTATAGGTACTTATTTAAAATACCGCCTTCACATCAGACTTGTATTTATAATAAATAACGAAATCGTAAATTTCGTTTTTTGTTAGTACTAAAATAGATTTAAATGTTATTATTTTTTGTTTATAACTTCACGCTGTATCCCGCATATAGCATGGTAGGTAGAGGGAACCTAGTGTTAAGACACTCCGTTCCCCACTTTCCACCGAATTGAAGCATTGCGTGCTGAGTGACGGAACTTAACGCCGCGCTTTCCCTTGTTGCCAAACCCAGGAAATGAAAAATTCCATTTCCTGGAGTGGGAATCGAACCCAAAAACTGTCGTGTTTACTGTCGCACGCTTGTGCGTCTGCGTCTTTGAAGCTATGTATGTATGTATCTTAAATCATGTGCATATAAAACAATGAAAGGAGAAGAAAAACACGCATTTACCGTCTAATAGTAAGTACAGTAACACTGAAATTAGAAGGATTAACGGTTAATACCCCATTCTTCAACCAACCAAATCTCGCTGGGTCCCTTCTATTTTCTGAGTTGAGCTTGTTCTTTATACGAGTATAATTAAATACAAAATGACAGCAAGACAGTTTTATAACTTTCCAATGGCTCTTAATTTAAAAAGTATTATATCTTGTAAAAATTACTTGAAGGACGTTAATTAGGTAACTACGCCATTTTAAATTTATTTATGTAAATGTCGTAAAAAAAAGGCTTGTAATATTTATGTCAATATTATTTAAAACTAGTTGTACCCGCGACTTCGACAGCGTGAAATTTAACAAAAAAATTATATTATGTAAAAATTATGATAGAAGATTTTTTCTAGAATAAAAGTAGCTTAAGGTACTCCATATTACATCAGCTACCTGCCAGTAAAAGTTCCGTCAAAATCGTTCCAGCAATTTCAGAGATTAGCCGAAACAAACAGGCAGACAAAAATAGTGAAAAATGCTATTTTGGTATATATACCGTAGATATATTCATAAGCATATAGTAAAAAGTGATTATTTTAATATTACAAACAGACACTATAATTATATTTATATGTATATATAAACGTAATGAAAGGATATTTGCTAATTAAACATTTTAGTTCAACTTCGAAGCGATGTGGAAATAGGGTTGTACCTTATGTAGTTAACCGGTTTTCATGTACACAAGTAGCGGAATAGACACGCCTTTCTTTATGAAAGTCAATTATTAGCCCTATATATACGATTACTACGTACATTTCAAGGCCATTACAATGTTATACTTTTTTACTATTTATATATTTTATTTATTGCACGTGAAAAACACGAAAGATACAGGTTAAGAAATGAAGTTATCAAGAGGTGGATTTATCTCTAAAAAATATCTTCCAGCTAACCAGTAGAAATGGAAAGAAATATTTAGCGGAACTACAAAAGTGTGCATATTATGATATATTTTGATAGGGTCAGGTGTCTGGGATTATACAATTAGATTTAGTTAGAATTGTCCAAAACTTATAGACTATCGCCTAAGTTCGTTAAGATATAACGGTGATGAAATGCCAAAATTAATATTTAACAACTAAGCGCGGCGTTGAGTTCCACTATTCAACGTATATTTCAGGCAGAGCACGGAGACCGTAATGTCTTAATACTGTGTTACCCGCATTATGCGGAAAAGTCGTCAATTACAAAGAAAGTTAATAAATCATAAGACCCCTTTCCCACCCATCCTTACACCAAAATGTGGTGGTTCCGATAGCGGACTACTACATTATCCTCCTCTTCCGTCTGTATCCTCTAGGTTGGCAACGCATCTACAACATCTCTGGTGGTGTACTATCTACCACTTACCATCAGGTGGTCCTTCTGCTCGTTTGCCATCAGTTCAATCTATATTAATAATTTCAATCCATAAAAAAAAGATATATAAGAAGTTAAAAAATTGAAGCTATAAGGCACGCGCAACGGGAGAGCCTCGATTGTAAACGATAGTATTAGAGACAGACACAATTTGCTTGAAATATAAAATACAATAAAAAAACATTCATAATTTTTGTAAATTGCTACGTAAAACCGTAAAATTATGCAGTTTTGATGCAAGTTTAAAGTCATTAATTAAAATCAACCATTTTGTAATAAATTTTGGTTGATGTTCAACATCCTTTCTACTCTATTATCTTACAAATGAGGTCAATGAACACTAGTTTTTTTTAAATATATATAAATTGCATAGTATAGTTTATTTTTTGAGTATTTTTTTGCCATAGCAGGATAGATAGTGAGAAGCTAGTGTTAAAATACTTTGGTCTCCACTCTCTGCTCTGTATTTTACAAATATTGCTTGTAGCGAAACTCAACGCTGCGCTTTTGTTAGCAATAGCAGAGAACGAAAATGAAAAATAATTTAAGTACAATTTTTTTAACTTTACGCTGTATCCCGCATATAGCAGGATAGGCAGAGGGAACCTGAGAACCTAATGTTAAGAAACTCCGTTCCCACTTTCCGCTGAATTGAGGCATTGCGTGCTGAGTGGTGGAACTCAACGCTGCGCTGTGCCTTGTTACCAATCCCGAGAAACGAAAAATTCCATTTCCTGGAGTGGGAATCGAACCCACAACCTGTCGCGTTTACAGTCGCACGCTTGTACTGCGCCACGAGAGGCGTTATTTAAAAAATATCAATAATAAATAAAAATATTTATACATTATATAGATATATTTAAGAGCTTGTCGCATTATTGTCATAATTTTATGTAAATAACAACTTTTACAATAGAAAAATATAGAATGAAAGAAAAAAAATCTAGCAGGATTCAAACACATTCCCTGAGATTTGTCAAAGCGCTAAGTCAATTAAACTGTTTTTATGGAGCTACGTCGAAATTTTTAAGCTATAGTTGCAACTATGTACTACTACAACTACTTTTTGTTGTTAAGAATACCGACAGCTTGATCCGCTTCTGAGTTCAAGTATTTGGAATTTTTTGGTCAACTTATAATAACAAAAATGTAATTTAAAAATATTGAACATTTTATATGAAACATTTAAACAATAATACTCAACATGCACCACGATCTCTTATAGAGAAATTCGCAGTGATTCAGCGAAAGCTTGATTAGCAAAATTTTTATTTTTCTTACACGTTGCAAGTGCAAATGCGTATAAAAATATGTAAATGTTTAAAAAGTTTTTATTTAGCTTCATTGGTACGACGTATTCTGTTTTACTATATTCATGTTATATTTATACTAGTTCTTGCCCGCTTCTTTGCACTCGTGAATTTAACTCATAAATATAAAAATAAAATAACTTTAGATATAAAAAATGTTTTGTACAAAATCCAATTCTTTTTTGTTCAGGAAATTTTATAAAAATGTCAAGAGCATTTATCTTCCAAAAAACCTCTTCTAGCAAAAATCCGCTACACTACATACAACATGCTAAATTTCTTTCTTCAGCTTCTTGGGCTCAAATAGATTCGGTTGCGCGTTGTCTGTCAGTCAGACACGTAGTGAAGGAAGAATTTTATATAGTCGTATATTCCAATATATCAATATTGACAAATATTGTATATTATTTAAGTGATAATCAAACATCAACTTAAGCTTTTTGACCATGATTTTTTTATATTGCTAAGGCCACTTGACTCAAAGTAAAGTAAAGGTCAGACATAATGCGAAAAGCTACAAATTGAACTATGAAGTCCAAGCAACGATTTAAAATAAGTCGAGGTTGCTTTAAAAACTTTATTGATTTTTTAATTGAGGTCAAGTGATTAGTTTTTACTATCTCCTAATACAAAACATATGTATATACTGTCTGTCAATCTCATTGATGTAGCTGCCATTTTATCCTCTAGAATTCTTTTTCTGTTCATAGCCGAATAATCTCCTTCGTGTGATCTCCATACAAAGTGACATTGGCAAAGTGATATGTGCTTAACTGGCACGCACAAAGCCATTAAATAAAGAATAATAAATCTTTTACATTAATGATCTAGTGAAAGAACACTTCGTTCTACACTTTCCGCCAAATTTGGGACATTGCTGGTAGAGTGGCGGAACTTAATGACACGCCATAAATACTACAGCCATCTAAATCGTTTACAGTCGATAACTGTCATACTGCCCCACGATCTATCTTTTAACGAAAACCTGATATTTTCTTTCCACATTTTATCGTATAATTTTCCATTTAACATTTCCGCCGGTATTCGACTTTCGCCTATTGAGTGTTCGGTTTCATTAAAGTACCAATTTATACTTATATAATAAGTTGAAGAAATCAGAGTCAAAATTATTTCTACTATATATATATATATATTCTACTATAGCTTGTATCAAATTATTCAAAACTAAATACAATTGAAGTTTACACATTTATAATTTTTTGTATTTATGTTAAGAAATTCAATGCATATTGCTTATGCTACGTGAAACGAAGGATGTAATGATTACTATCGTATAACGATGTGGGAATATCAATGCAAGGCATTGGGCACTGTGGGGTAATACGTAAAGCTTTTTTTATAATTTGTATATTATTGTTGCTAGCAAATTATTCTTTCATTTTAACTTCTTATGAATATCATCTACCTCACCTGTAAAAGCAATTAACTAATTTTGAGTATAAATATTAAAGCATATTTGAGCAGTAACGTGGTTTTTTCCGCATAGCAGAGTCAGTCACTCAGTGTAATCAGAAAAAATCCACCTAAATTATTTTAATATATTAGAAGATGCATCAAAAATGAGAAGAATTAGTTAAAATAAAAACTATTGCCTGTAAAAAAAATCAGTTATAGTGGAGCAGTGTATGACCGTTTGGTTGTAAACGCGATTGAAATTGGGTTCGAACTCATTGGGGGGAACAATTATGTTTAAATTGTTTTTCATGTCTCTGCTCTGGTAAAACATAGCGCTCCGTTGAGTTTTGTTTATCATTAAACTTGTTTTGAATTCGGATGGAAAGCCGCGAACGTCTTGTCAGGATCATTATGCTTTGCGAGATAAAGCGAGATAAAGTTGAACCTATTATTTCAAAAACCTAACTTATCATATTTTTAAAGATTCTTTAAATACATACATATATATATAATTTATTATATATTAATATTATGATTTTTTTTACAGTTCTATCATCAATAAAATGAAAAACCACATGGCTGTTGTAAAATGGCCATTGCGAAGACTGTGCGAGCGCAGTGTAGCCACTTCTGCTTGTATGAAGCAAACGACAGATAGTTCAGATCTAGGTAATTGTTAACGATTGCTGTGTTTTTTATTTAATTATTTTAGAAATATTACCTGCGACCGTGACCCTTATTGCGTGGAATTTTTTTTTTTAACTTCAGGCTGTATCTCGCATATAGGGTACGTAGAGGAAACCTGGGAACCTAGTATTAAGACCCTCTGTTCTCTTAACATTTCCGTTCCCCACTTTCCGCCGAATTGAGGCATTGTGTGCTGTGCGGCGGAATTAGCCGCACTTTCTGTTGCTACCAGAACAAGGAAATGAAACTTATAATTTATTTTATTTTTTTTACTTCACGCTGTAACCCGCATATAGCAGGGTAGGCAGAGGGAACCCGAGAACCTAGTGTTAAGACACTCCAAACTCCACCCCAAACTACTAAATATTATTTACTATTCTCATTTCCTGGAGTAGGAATCCTAAAACTTGTCGTGATTACAGACGCACGCTTGTGCCACTATAAAACTAAAATCCCATTTCTTCCCGTTTACGTAGGAATTTCGAAAAGTCCTTTTTTAGTGCTCCCTACACTCTACAAGGAACCTATGTGTCTAATTTCAGCTTTCTTAGTAGTTTCGCCTGTAAGTTATCGGTCAGTCACTTAGCAACGCCATTTTATATTTATTTATATTCATTTAATAAATAAAATTGTTTTAATAATAATAATAATAAAATGTATTAATGGTTATATCGTGTTTCGTATGATTATTAAAGTATATTAAATATTTTTTTTATTATCGTTTAACTTTATTCTTGACCTAGATTAATGTATAACATTCAAAATTTGAATGTATCCGTTAATATCAGTTTTATTAATCTGCAATCGTATATAATAAAATATTAGTTATCTCATATAGAGTTTCACGTTTTTTCCTGTGTAGAAGAGCAACCAGAGAAACTATTATCGATATGAATTCAAAATACTGCTAGTTAATTTTGCCTTTGCCTTAGCAGAGCAGAGAAATGAAAATAATTTTATTATAATTATACCCCAAGTGGGAATCGAACCCATTACTACATTTACAGTCAGACGCTGAGCCAAGATGGCCTTTAGAATTAACTATATTCGTATGTGTGATTTAAACTGAACGATATGAGATTTTTTATAGCAATGCCTTTTTTATATGAAAAAAGTAATAATAAATTAATACATATTACGATATTTTTGATGTTTTAAAGCGTTAATCACATAAGTAAGAAACGAGAAACATTTCCAACATTTTCCAAGAGGCGCGGGTTCGACTCCCGCTGTTTTCAATTTTTTATGTTTTCTAAAAATATTTTTAATATTAGAATTTTATTTACATAGGTCATCTATCACGGCCTCAATCATGTCCAGTGAAAAATCATCGTGCGAGATCTACACATGCGGTAGCATCCGTATTTGAAACCCTATCACCGTCAGTGAAACCATGGGAGGAGGTTCCAGGTCCTAAACCCTTGCCGCTGCTTGGAAACACTTGGCGATTCATTCCATATATTGGTAAGAATTAAAATTCCAGTTATATTATAAATTGTGAGAGTTTGACAATAAATTTAAATATTTCCTAAGTTGTTTTATTAAGATGTAAGGGCAAGTTTAATGTAATCATCATGAGAACTATTACCTGAGAATTTTGTACACTTTTATAACAACATAGCAATTGCATGATTTATTGTCTAGAATTTGTTTTTCGGTTATCTTAAAATATACGTGTGAAATAGATAAGAATTAGTGACGTACTCGTAAATATATACTGTGTGTACATCATATAAACTACAATTTAAAATGTCTATATATTTATAGACACCACAGATGCGGTCTTAACATTTCAGGGAGAGGTTTTCCGGTATAATTGAAAATCAGCGATGATTGAGGTATAAATCTCAAGCATCATTAGCTGAGTTACATCTTTTGCAATAATGTTTAATTAATATGAATCATCTTAGCATATTGTATTTTTTGTGGCAATAAATTTGTTTTTATTTATTTATTGATGACTCTTGACGTTACTAAGGTCATATATATAAAATATTTGTAAATCTATTGTTGTCCTATGTGTTATTCTGTTGTATAATCTATATTATTGTAAAGTTTCATCTAGATACGTCCAGTAGTTTTTTAGTGAAAAATCAAGAAACATCCATCCTCACAAAGTTTCGCGAATATAATATTAGGAGATTTATGCCCTTTTAAGACAAACTATAATATAAAAATTTCCCGAAACTGCATATATTAGTATTTTTTATACTAATTTGTTTATTGTTATAGAAAATCATGTTAAACACAGTTACAAACATAAGCTTCATTAAATCTAATTAACTTTAAGTATAATATATGCAAGGTAAGTATTAATGTTCCCACAATTAACCTTGTCCTTAATGATTGTAGGTTTTTGTTATTTCCATACATTTACGAAATAATTGCAAATTTAGGTACATATGACCAAGAATCAGTGTAGTAGTGTTATTTCGAAATATATAAATATACAGTTAATTATTTATATACCTATAAGATAATTCGATAACGCCTGTCGTGGCGTAGAGGCACAAACGTGCGACTGTAAACGCGAAAGGTTTTGGGTTCGATTCCCACTCCAGGAAATGGAATTTTTCATTTCCTGGGCTTGGTAACAAGGCAAAGCGCGGCATTGAGTTCCGCCACTCAGCACGCAATGCCTCAATTCGGCGGAAAGTGGGGAACGGAGTGTCTTAACACTAGGTTCCCTCTGCCTACCTTGCTATATGCGGTATACAGCGTGAAGCTATGTATGTATGTTAGATAATTCGGTTTTCTACTAAATATGTGAACAAGTAAATATTTATTATATTTTAATTTAACGTATTTTTCATATTATGTCATTGCTTAGGACTGAATGAAAGGTGGTTTTCCTTTTTTGTCTTATTTATATAAGCAATTTGAATAGGGTAAGACTAATTAAAAATATTGAAGAATCTCCTAGGCTTTTCTAAATAGGATTAGAATCAATAAGGTCACGAAATCAATAATAATAATATACCATGATTCGTGATGAAACGTAAAATATAATTTATTGAAATTAAGTCTATTGAATTTTCATATAAATGTATTTCAAACGCACCGGAATTTGAAAGTTGAAACTTTATTCTTGATTAGCATGTTAAAATATTTTTAGTTAACTAGTAATATACATACTTCATACTCCATAGCTTCACGCTGTATCCCGCATATAGCAGGGTAGGCAGAGGGAACCTAGTATTAAGACACTCCGTTCCCCACTTTCCGCCGAATTGAGGCATTGCGTATATACTAACACTGGAACTATGTTATGTAGATAGTAGGTACTCTTAGTAGTATTGTACAAAATGCAGCGTAGAGTTCCGCTAATTAACACGCAATTTTAATTCGGATGGAAATGAGAGCGGTCTTGACACTAGGTTCTTTCTTCTACCTTGCTATGCGAGATAATATAGAAGAGAAGCGTGAAGTTGAAAAAAACAAAAAACCCTCATTTTACACTTATCATTCGTACATGTCAAACTTTTCAAAACATAAACTAACAAAATTAGAATGGTATCATCAAAATCGGTTCAACCAGTAAAATCCTAAAAAAGGAGGCGATATATTACTAAGTTAGTAGTTATTTTAGACGTAAAATTTAGAAGATATGTGACTATATGAAAAGGTTAACAATATATGATAATTCTTAATCACTGTCTCTTTTGGTTTGTTGAAATTGACACTTTTCACATTAAACTAGGCTTATACGTAATATTTAAAATAACCACACCTGTGGCCCTATTAACTGGTTTGAAAATGTGTTGACATAGTGTCAACAGGTTTTTGTTTAAGTAGTAACGCCTGTCGTGGCGCAGAGGTACAAGCGTGCGACTGTAAACGCGACAGGTTGTGGGTTCGATTCCCACTCCAGGAAATGAAGTATTTTCATTTTCTGGGTTTGGTAACAAGGCAAAGCGCGGCGTTGAGTTCCGCCACTCAACGGAATTGTTGAAAAAGAACGGAGTGTCTTAACACTAGGTTCTCAGGTTCTCTCTGCCTACCCTGCTATATGTGGGATACAGCGAAAAGTTAAAAAAAAGTAACTAGCATAGTTTGCCACTATGACGTATCAAAAGAAAAAAGTATGTAATAAAACAATAAAAAAGAATTATTAAGATTATTAAAGAAATCTGAGAAGAAGAAAGTACCAGAAACTAGAACTTGAAAATTGCCATTTTTTTTAGAAATATTACGTATAGGGAACTTCAATAGTTTATCTAATTTGACCGACCGGCTAAAAGTAAGTATGTACAGTAGAACCTCGATCATCCGGGGTTCGATTAACTGAAGTTCGGATTATCCGGGGCTTCCAGGAGCCAATTGTTTTTTTATAAGATTTTTAAAACATTTTTTCACGATTTATTTTATAATAAAATTGTTACATTACAATGTAAATCAATGTATGGAATTGTTTTTAAAGTTAGCGAAATTAAGTACTGGATAATGGAGATTCTACTGTGTTATAACCGCTAAGCGTCTTCAGCCAGTCTATATAAATTATTAAAAACTTATACTATTTTTGACTCTTCAAGGTAGCTAAAGCCCTAAAGTGATCTAAGATCTTCTGATATCCATTTTCCACAAAAAAAATAAAATTGTGTATTAAGTGCAACTCAACGCCGCGCAATATCTAACCAAGTGCTAGTAATATAAATATTATTTGAAGCAACATTAAAAGAAATTAGCGGATGACAGGCAAAGGTCGGTGACAGTTACAATCGGTCATCGATTGGATACATTTGTACATGTTAAACATATATGAACGTCTCTTGAATTAATTATATAGAGTGAATTGTGTTTTGCATTACCATGGCATAAAATAAAATAATAGAAAACAAAATTATTGTTTGTCGCGGCGCATAGGTACAAGCGTTCGATTGTAAACGCGACAGGTTGTGGGTTCGATTCCCACTCCAGGAAATGTAAAAGTTTCCTATTTTCAATTCCTGGGTTTGGTAAGAAGGCAAAACGCGCCATTGAGTCCCGCCACTCAGCACTTAATTCGGCGGAAAGTAGAAAACGCAGTGTCTTAACACTAGGTTCTCAGGTTCCCTCTACCTACCCTATATGCGGCCTGCTATATGCAGGATACAGCGTGAAGTTAAAAAAAACTGTTAGAGAATTTTATACTGTGTTAAGTATTCTAACTAACTTTATATTAATTATTAAATTGCTAACTATCCGCGGAACTTTTCTTTTTCTTCTTTTATTATTATAACCAATTTCAAATAAAATGTACTAACATGTAACATTGTTATGAATTACTCAAAAGCTACTTAACTGATGTCAACCAAATTTGTGGCACTATATCAGAAGCAGTAGCTATCACATAAAAAAACCAGTCAAATAGATAACCTCTTTCTTCTTAAAGTCGGTTAAAAAAGCATATCATAAAGATATTCAGTGTCTGTTATTATAAATTATGTAGTAACTTTTGACTACACAATTTATATTAGTTAACAGGCATTGTGGGTGTCACACATAATTATGCAAAAACAAATGAGACCGTAACAAAAACTGGTAGGGCCCACTCCCATATGTAGAAATTGTAGTTTCACATTCATTCGTTAGAAAATATAATTTTATAGTGTATTTTGTAAAATTATGAAATTCTTCTCTTTAGCATGACTTTTTTAGATTCGCATCAATCTATCTCAGTAACGAAAACTTGGATTTGAACGTGATTTTGACTGACTGAATCATCGGATTAATTTAAAAATTATTGATATAAAAAAACGCTTTTATAAAAATTCTACCAATAAAAAATAATGGTTTAAAAAGCTAAAAAATACTCACTATACACCATTGGCATGTGAATGATTTCTGACAGAGGGAACCTGATGATACGCCGTTCTTCACTTTCCACCTGAAGTCATCGCGTGTTGAGTAGCGGATATCAACGTCACGCTTTGTCCCACCAGAGGGGGGAAATGAGAATAAATTCCCCGAACAGGATTTGAGCCCGCAACCAAACGCATTTATTGTCAGACGCTGTGCCATTACACGTGTTGGGTTTAATACAATTTTTGATAACGGTATCTATGATAGTAATATATTTGACACGGTTGATTTATTTTTTTATCTTGCTTAACAACGAAACGGAACAGAGTGTCTTAACACTAAGTTCTCAGGTTTTCTTTGACTATCCTGCTATATGCGGGATACAGCGTGAAGTTGAAAAAAAAATCTTGCTAAACAAGGAAAAGCTTAAGGTATTGTCACTGATTTCATTGATGAACACAATCATATATCACTAAACACTACATTCTACACACCCGTCTAATCCCATACACTCGTCATATATCAGCAAATTGTTATTTAATAGTTTTACATTGTTACAGTTAATGATGCGCACACGCTCGCAATGCGTTAATGTTTATTGTGCCTCGCATACAAATCGGTCCCAAACTTTCATAATAATGACGAGCGGTTATGAAATAAGGGAATTAGGACAAGGTTTGCTTTAAGTGTCGTGACGTGTTAGTTGAAAAAGAAATCAAAATTGATCTTTTTTATATACAACCTAAGAAACTTTTTCAGTGCTAAATTTTGACCCACTGCTTACCGTTGGATTCGTTCGAAGATTAAAAATATATTATTAAGAAAAATATTATTTTGTCCAAGAATACTATACTTTGTTAATGTATGGTATTAAATGCGTGATGCTCACTCGGGAAGCTCATCATAGTAGTGAATTTATTGAAAATTGTATTTGAAACGAGCAATTGTCGAGTTTCTTGCCAGCTCTTCTCAGCAGAACTGCCTTCCAAGCCAATGATAGCTTTCGGTAGGATTAACAATACTAGTATGCTAATTGATGATTTCAATTTTGAAAGTGTAATGAAATGTAATGAAATTTGTAATGGCCTATTTGAATAAAGAATATATTAATTTTGAGTTTGAATGTAACTATGTATTAAAAAATTCATAAAATGTTTGAACTTTCGTAGTGTAGGCCTGATGTTATTGATCTAAGTAGGATGATGTCTCAGTGACAGTTGCATATTTTTATTAGCAAGAACAATAAGAAAATGTAAAACTCAGCTCGTTTCTATCATTAGAGGGAGAAACGATTTGTGGGCATAAAGTGAAATATAAAAAATAATAACAGACTTCCCTTTTCACGTAACGCAAGTAACGGTTGAGAGCGTGCAATACTCGTTCCTGCTGTAATTTGCTACAATCATTATTATTTTACAATTACACGTCTTTCGTTAATATTTTCTTATCATTAAAATAAATCTTGCAAAGGCGAAGGTGATTGTTAACAAAAGGTATATAAAGAAATACTTTAGTCAGAGTATGGCTGCGTTAAGAAAATCAATACAATATGTATTATTATTACTTTTATAAATATATATTATACGATCCGGAAACAAATAGCAGAAATTAATTTTCTGAATTCTGAAGACGAATCAGGACGCTGGTCTTGAGGTCGTAGTGGAGCTGTAGGACAGCATCTGACTGTAAATATGGACAGAGAGAACGGAGTGTCTTGACATTCGGTTGTAACTCAGCCATACCATACTCATCAATAAGAGGAAATAGAAAAGTTGTTTTTTTTAATCTTTTTTTCTCTGCCAATTACTGAATATTATTAGAAAGAATGACCATTCGGTGTTCGCCTGTCGTGGCGCAGAGGCACAAGCGTGCGACTGTAAACGCGACAGGTTGTGGGATTCGATTCCCACTCCAGGAAATGTAAAATTTGGTATTTTCATTTCTTGGATTGGAGTAACAAGGCAAAGCGGTGAGTTCCGCCACTCAAGCACGCAATGCCTCAATTCGGCAGAAGAGTGGGAACAGGTGTTGAAAGAGATGGAGTGTCTTAACACTATGAGTTCTGGTTCCCTCTGTCTACCCTGCTATATGCACGGGTTACAGTGTGAGAAGTTAAAAAAAACCATTCGGTAACAGAGAGGTACATTTTACTCATTATTTTTTAATACTTTTAAAATGGCCAGTATGGATAAACTTTTACTTGCGTCGTGACTGAACGAAGGTTCTGATATGATCTACTTTCTATCATGTCGTAATTTAGGAAATATAAAGTGAAAGATATCCTCGTTGATTTCAGTTAAAGATCTAAAGTTTAAAAAATATTTGGCTTTCGAAGTAGATACCTATTTTTCGTAAGAGAATCTTTATGAACTCATGCGCAATACAATTTATAAAACGATGTTAAAAAAGTTGTCCCGATAGTCTAATTGCTGGTGTATTTGGATGCTATGAGATCTGGATTCAATAAAAAGAATATTTATTTAGAAAAAATACTTTTATTATAACAATTTTTTGGTGGTAGGAGGTTCGTCCTCCGTCTGGCTCCGCATTTCCACTATCATGTTAAAGACGAACCGCCAAATATCTTATGATGTGTTCGGTTCGATATGGCATGTATGGCCAGGTTTCCCCTTTCCACCCATCCTTTCCCAAATGAGGTGGTTCCGATAGCCGGACTACTACATTATCCTCCCTTTCCATCTGTATCCTCCTAGGTTGTAGCACACATCTAGTACATCTCTTGTGTTGTAGATGTTCATGGGCGAAAGGTATCACTTACCGTCAGGTGGTCCTTCTGCTCGTTTATATCCGTGTATCCATAAAAAAAAAAACAAGAAATTCATGCAATTGTTTATTATGGACAAACGTTAATTTAGATGTCACAGTCGGTAATCATACTGCAATATATAAACGTAATAGTATTTTACAAGCAAATGTTTCTAAAATCAAAAACTAATTTTATAATAATGTTAGATCGGTAAATTATTCGTTTAACTTCGTCTTTGTTTAGTGTAAAAATATATGACTATATTTTATCATTTCGCTTGTTCCTGTTTCATACATTTTTTTCTAATGTTAAGTCGATATAATCTCGAGACTGCTTAAGTGTACACCTGTCACTTTTAACAATATAATTGGCGCGATTTTCGGAAAATGCTTTTTGTACGTTTTTTTTTTAGCTTCACGTTGTATCCCGCATATAGCAAGGTAGGCAGAGGGAACCAGAGAACCTAGTGTTCAGACACTCCATTCTCTTTCAACAACTTCGTTCCCTACTTTCCGCCGAATTGAGGCATTGCGTGTTGAGTGGCGGAACTCAACGCCGCGCTTTGCCTTGTTATCAAACTCAGGAAATGAAAAATTCCATTTATTGGAGTGGGAATCGAACCCACAACCTGTCGCGTTTACAGTCACACGCTTGTGCCTCGGCGCCACGACAAGCGTTCGGCGTTTGGCGTTTTTGTATATTGAAATTCATAAATTATAAAAGATGCATTAACACAGAGACTCCGAACATAAAACCTCCATAAACGCCAGAGAGATTATTACATATCAACATAAAGCTTCATTGAGATAAATTGTCCAGCTACATTTACGTACAAAGCTTTACACTTTATGCCTGACAGGGGAGTCAGAGAGAACGGAGCGCTAAACACTACGGTCCCTGTAAACTTCACTCGTCCATCATTAACCTCTTCATTCATGCCCTCCGGACGGAGGGTCCTCATGCTTTTCCGTATACTTGACCTTTCTCCTGTGACATTGACACTGTGTTCTCGAAGATCTATTAAGGTCTCTCCCTATTTGTATGTGTCTTTCTAAATATTTGTAATATATTTTAATATTTTTGTTACAGGTGGGTATTCAGTACAACATGTAGATAAAGTGTGTTTGTCACTTCGAAAGCAATACGGCAAGTGTGTTAAAATGGCAGGACTATTAGGAAGACCGGATATGCTGTTCGTCTTTGATGCTAGTGAAGTAGAAAGAGTCTTTCGAGGAGAGGATAGTGCTCCACATAGGTATTAAGATTTTTCTTGTTTTACACGAGATACCTTCAGTATAAAAGTGAATAATTTCTGGATCAGGGAAATCTCAATTCAGACATATTCATTGTTTTTTCTAAAGTATTAATATTGTGGTACCTATCCAGGCCGGCACAAAGATAGAAATTATATGGTTATGGTAATTAAATTGAAACTGTTATAAAATTAATTTGATATAACTGTAATTATAAAATGTAATTTATATCTATGAGATATCCATTCGTTTAAACTAGATTTATTACTTTAGAATATCATCTTTAACCATTTTGCATCTGATATTTAAAATTCTTCTATTACTACTGAATGACTGATAGATAAAGAAGCAAAACTGAAACTGGCTGTAAAAAATTGAAAATGTGTATATTGCTTCCTTAGGAAATAATAAATAGAAAGATAGATCATTAAGAGAGGATTTCTCAATGTTGTTACGGTAAAGCAAGCCAGGAGCTTCACGCTATATCTTTATTTTCTATCACAAAAATGCAACCTGGGTTATAGCCCAGTTCTTATTACTTAGTATATTCCTAATCATTATTTTCATAAGTAAGAAATGCATTATATTCCCTTGTAACAATAGAATGCTAGAATTGTTGATTTATTATTATTGTTTTTCAAATCTACAGGCCATCTATGCCGTCCTTGAATTATTACAAGCATACCCTAAGGAAAGAATTCTTTGGCGCCGAGGAAAACTGCGCTGGCGTAATAGCAGTGTAAATATTAAATTTTATATTTTATTAATATGAGCTTTTAATAAAATTATTATGATTTCATAAATGAGAATTATGTTGTTTCTTATTTTTCTAAACTACAATATCTTTAGATGGAATATATTAAAATTTGACTACATATATACTACATCCCTCTTTTACGTACAGTGCTACACGCTATCATCAAATACTCATGGTTATTTTTTTTTAAAAAGATGTAATAATTTTAACGGACTAGGATTCGAACCCCACGACTCTTTAAAATCGATTGCTCTAACGATGAGAGCGCTACGTTCAAACTTTTATACGTTTTCGAAAAATATTACTCATGTTAATTGCCTAGTCATGATTTAATAATTGATTTAATTTTATCCAGTCATGGCGAATCATGGGCGGCGTTCAGGACAAAGGTATCTCGAGTAGCGCTCAGTACTGGCGCTGCAGCGCAATACACAGACCAAGTAGGCGAAGTTGCAGAGGCATTCATAAATAGGTAAAATACACTAATTTTATATGTCTCTAAGGTAGTAGTGATAATGCAGCACAAATACGAGTATATTATACTGATAAAATGAATATAACATACATTACCATGTACCATGTACCTTTTGTATAAAATGACATACACATCGATATAGCTTAGTAATAAAATAGTCAGTAACGCCTGTCGTGGCGCAGAGGCACAAGCATGTGACAGTAAACACGACAGGTTGTGTTGTCGATTCCCACTCCAGGAAATGTAAGTTTAGTATTTTCATTTCCTGGGTTTGGTTATAAGGCAAAGCGCTGCGTTGATTTCCGCCACTCAGCACGCAATGCCTCAATTCGGCGGAAGGTGGGGAACGGAGTGTCTTAACACTAGGTTCTCTCTGCGTACCCTGCTATATGCGGGATACAGCGTGAAGTTATGTATATATCGATATGGCAACCCGTTGTTTACGTGTCAACGAGGCTACTAGTAAGTAGTAAATCTCTTAAGTTATTATTCACCAATATTATTGTCATTTTAAAATTTTGGAAGAAAGTAGCTAACGACTCGTAAATCGCTAATTTCAGGATACGAAGCGTTAGAAACCAACAATCTGAAACCCCTGATGATTTTTTGAATGAAGTTCACAAGTGGTCTTTGGAATGTAAGTATATTTAAGATTGAGATTACAGCAATAAAGTTTGTTTCGTTTTCGTTTTAAATTTAAGTAAACAAGATTGGTATTGAGTTTACCAACCTGATATATTTTTTTTAGCGTTACGCTTTTTTCTAAACATATCAGGATAGGCAGAGAGAATCTAGTGTTGACGTGACAGTATATTATTCGCTTGTTATCCAAAATCAAGAATAGAACAGAACAGAACAGAATAGTATTTATTGCACACTCAACAAAATACAAAAGAAAAAGGAAACAGTAATATTAACTCATGTAACTGTATGCAAAGGCGGTCTTATTGCTTCAAGCAATCTCTTACAGACAACCTTCGTTGTGTATTCGTTGTATATTTTGTCCCTACAAATGAAAAAAGGAGAAGGGAGTAACGCTAGTGCAATGATATTAAGTATAAATAAAATAAATAATTGTAATAGGCTGATATATAATCATATACAAATATGTATATAGACTTACATATATATCCACATATATCAATACATATAAAAGATATTGTCTTTATTAAATGAAAGTATATTCACCGGCGTATATTTTAGCATTCGGAAATATAAATTGGAAGCCTGACGTTTCGAACACTTTACAGTAGTCCATGATCACAGGTCTCAGGTCAAGTCAGACTCTATGAACAATTTAGTTTACTAATATGTACTCGTATATGTCATTAATACGGCTAAAATACTTACATTTAATATGTGCAATCAAGCGTGCGACTGTAAATGCGACAGGTTGTGGGTTTGATCCCCACTCCAGGAAATGTAAAATTTAATATTTTCATTTCTTGGGTTTGGTAACAAGGCAAAGCGCAGCGTTGAGTTCCGCCACTCAACACGCAATGCCTCAATTCGGATGAAAGTGGGGAACGGAATTGTTGAAAGAGAATGGAGTGTGTTAACGCTAGGTTGTCTGGTTCCCTCTACCTACCTTGTTATTTGCGGGATACAGCGTGAAGTTAAGAAAAAAAGTGCAAATGTCGTGAAAACTAAAGATCTCAATAAAATATGTACTAAAAGCTTTTTTTTTTATTCCAGCGTTAGGATTAATAGCACTAGACACTAGATTAGGATGTTTCAATTCGTCCGAAGGGTCAGAAAGTCAACGCCTTATAGATGCTGTTCATACATTTTTTCTGTGTGTGGGAGAACTGGAACTTCGAGCTCCCTGGTGGAGGATATACCCTACTGCTATGTTTAAAAAATATGTTGCCGCATTAGACACTATATTAAGGTACATATAATATAAATGGATTTATCTTTTAGTTTTAATACGATTTTTTTTAATTTACCTGTGTCAGGTTCACGCTTTCATCCCGTACTGCAGGGTGTTAACGGTCTTTAACGATTCCTTTGAAACTATTATATTTTTAACCAACTTTAAGGAAGTTATCAATTTGACTGTCTTTTTTTTATGGATAACGAATGGAAAACGGGCAGAAGGACCACCTGATGGTAAGTGGTTACCTTCGCCCATAAACATCTACAACACCAGAGATGTTGTAGATGCAATGCCAACCTAGAGGATACAGATGGAAGGGGAGGACAATGTAGTAGTTCGCTATCGGAACCACCACATTTTGGGGAAAGGATGGGTGGGAAAGAGGAAAACCATTTTATGTGTGATACCGTATAACTTTATACTGGATGAACCAATTTTGATGCTTCTTTTTTGTTATGAAAACTAGTGCGTGATGTAGTCCCATCTAAATTTAGTAAGGATCTGTCGAGTAGATGCATTTTGTGCATTTTCTATGAAGTAAATTTTCTTTTTTTCTTATAATATTATTTATTAAGTAAACAATAACATTTTTCTTACAGTATTACCTTAACCCATGTAGAGAAGGCCTTACAAGAATGCCAAACGCATGGCAGTAAGTCTCTAATGCAAGACTTAGTTACGGCTGCAGGCTCCAGAGTTGCTGCTATAGCGGCTCTTGATATGTTCCTTGTGGGAATTGATACGGTATTAAGCTTATGTCATATATCTAAAAAGGCAACTTCATATTTTGTTCAATATAGTAGGGATTGTTAAGATACTCAGTTTTCTATTTTCCGTAAAAAATATTAAAATATGTATATTATTGAATATACTATGAATAATTAGAACCCACTACCATCACGATAATGCCCCACAATGGCGTAATTTTATGATATTTTAGGGTATTATTTATTTAATTTTGAAAGTTTATTTGATGAATTTAATTTTTGGATGGCACGTAGTTGAAAACTTAAGTATAATACTACCAAAAAAAAAAATACAGAAATGTTAAGTAACAAATGAAAAAAAGAATTTTGATAATTATAAAAGGAAAGGGTTTGGTATCAAGGCAAAGCGCGGCGTTGAGTTCCGCCACTCAACCCGCAATGCCTCAATTCGGCGGAAAGTGGGGGGAACGGAATTGTTGAAGAGAGTGAGTGTCTTAACATGGAGTTCTCTTCCTTCTGCCTACCCTGCTATATACGGAGATACAGCTTGAAGTTAAAAAGAAATAAATAAAGGAATATTAGCGGCAAGAATATTTTCCATAAATGTAAAATAAAAATATTGTCTATGTTAACAGAATCAATTGAGCTAATAAATAAAAATCTCTTTCCATTGATCTGCAATAATAATTGCAGACGTCAAATGCAGTAGCATCCACTTTATATCAGCTGTCGCAAAGGCCGGAAGTTCAAGAACGATTATACGATGAAATATCTAATGTACTACAAGGAGAACAGCTAAAAGCAGGAGATATAAACCAAATGCCGTACTTAAAAGCATGTGTTAAGGAAGTCCCTAAGGTAATTAGAATTTATATTCTTTCTAAATATCCCATTATATTCTACTAAGATTACAAAACTGAATGTTTGTGAGAATATATGGATATTTTGTGCCCTTTTATCCAAAAATTATTAAAGCGATTAAGGTGAAAATTCATAATTATATATATTATATATCAGAATAATAACATATTGTAGCACAACGTATGAATATTTCAAAAGTCTAGATGAAAATAGAAGATTATGTCATTTAAAATAAAACTCGAAAAAAAAAGCTAAATATTGATTTAAAATATAAAATTCTGGTAGAACTTTTCACAATGTTTTATTTGTAGGGTTGGTAAAAAGAAGCAGTATTTTTGATCACTTCGTATTCATAATACTTACTGTATTTTTATATATATTCGGAACACTACGGACACGTGATCCGTACCTTTTGCCAACTTTCACTATATTTTCATATCCCACTTAACTAAGCTTAGGAAATAAGATATTTTTTTTTCTCAAGAGAGACCAGAGAAAGTATTTTAGTTGCCTACTTAATATATTATTATTACGTATTATACTTAATATTACTTAAAATTACTTTATATTACTTAACGTTACTTAACGTTACTTAGTATAACTCAATATAACTCAATGTTACTCAATATTACTCACTGTATTAAGTAGTTAAGGAAATCAAATAAGTGATTACTAAATACTTATTACAGAATGTATCCAGTTGTGATTGGTAACGGTCGACAACTATCCAAAGACACGGTCATATGTGGTTATAATATTCCTAAGGGGGTAAGTTTAAATATCTATTTATCTATTTAAATAGAATTGTAAACCATTGTCGAATATAAAAAAAAATAAATAAAAAAATAGTCCCGCTGAGTTTCTTGCGCCGGTTCTTCTCAGGTCTGAGGCATTAAATTTAGTGAACCGGTGGTAAATTATTTGACGTTCAAAAAATGAAGCTTGTAACTTCTTATTTTGAATAAAATTATTTGACTTTGACTTTGACTTTGACTATCACTTATTAAAGGACTCGTGCACAATCCTTACTAATATTATAAATGCGAAAGTAACTCTGTCTGTCTGTCTGTCTGTTACCCTTTCACGCCTAAATCACTGAACCGATTTTGATGAAATTCGGTATGAAGATAGAACTGAACTTGGGAAAGGACATAGGGTACTTTTTATCGCAAAAAAAATGGTAAATGGAAGTTCCTTATTGTCAAACATAAAATCATGTACGATTGTTCAACTGTTTACAATTTTCGCACCTAAACCACTTACTGCTACTCCTTACCATGTCGCGCGATATAACCGAATTCCACGCGGGCGAAGCCGCGGGCGGAAAGCTAGTTTAAATATAATATTGTATAGGCATTGTATTAAATAACAAAGTTGTCATAGTTATAAAATAATTTAATTATTTTATTTTTAAGTTATAAGTTACTATTTATACCATGTTTGCTTAATATTTCAAAATATGTATTTATTTATTACTTATTACTTATATAGTAATATCTATAATATTACTAAAAGAGACAAAAGTTTTTTATATTCATATTTTGAAGTAGACTTTACAGTGTGTTTGGTTTTAAAATCTTTCTAAAAGAAAAAGATTTATCAAGCTTCACGGAAAATAACCAAGAATATAGATTTTTTTCATAATTAGGGAGCGCGGCGTTGAGCTCCGTCAATTAACACGCAATATATCGAATTCGGGTAGCGCGAAACAGAGTGTCTTGACACTAGGCTTTCTCGGACTACCCTGCCATACGACATAAAGCATGAAGTTGATGATTTTTATAATTTAGAAATTTCTTTCTTTAACCTTCACGCTGTATCCGGTATATAGCAAGGTAGGCAGAGGGAACCTGAGAACCTAGGGTTAAGACACCCCGTTTCCTACTTTCCGCGCAATTGAAGCATTGCGTGCTGAGTGGCGGAATTCAACGCCGCGCTTTGCCCTGTTACCAAATCCAGGAAATAAAAATATTAAACTTATTATATTTTCTGGAGTGGGAATCGAACCCACAACCTGTCGCGTTTTTACACAGAGGCATGAGCTGAGGCAAAATTAATAAAACAAATTAAAAAAAAACAAAACTTTCTTTACAGACGCAAGTAATATTCCAACATTACGTAATGGGTAATAGTGATGAATATTTCACAAATGCATCGGAGTTTCGCCCTGAGCGTTGGCTAAATCGATCGACGTATAAACACCATCCGTTCGCATCTCTACCATTTGGTTTTGGTAAACGAATGTGCCTTGGACGTAGATTTGCTGAACTTGAAATTCATGTAATGATTTGTAAGGTAATAATTATTTAGTTTTATAATTTAACATGATATATGCGTTAATAGGTTGTAAATCCACTTGCAAATACAATTTTTGGATTCATTAGTTGGCATTGCTTGTTTTAAATAGTGAATAAATGACTAATTACAAAGTTTTGAAGTAAATTACTTATATTACCTGAATATATCAGGAGAAAAACAAAACAGTATTTTAGTATTTAAATAACATAAAAACAGATATAGGAGATTTTAATATGCATTTTCGTTTATTAATTTGTTCACGCCGCAATTTATATAGAAATTACAATGTTCGTTTTTAGGTCTAGATCTAAAAAATTAACATTAAATTGTCTGACCGGACTGTGGTATAACTAACTATACGACATATACAGAAAAATAGTATTGTATATTTAAATAAAAAAAATATTTACCACGCCTGAATATATATTGAAGCAATTGTGATAGATCGCACGACTGCTCGACGTAAAAAGTGAAGTTAGCTTTAAAATAATAATATAAATTCTAATATGACAAATTGTACAAATGTATATTTGAAATATTATTATTATAACAAAAAAATATTAGAAATAGGTAGGTTTCTTTTGGTGGTAGGAGGTTCGTCCTCCGTCTGGCTCGCGACCACTATCATGTCAAAGACGAACCGCCAAATATCTTACGATGTGTTCCGGTTCGATGGCATGTAAGCCAGGTTTTCCCCTTTCCCACCCATCCTTTCCCCAAAATGTGGTGGTTCCGATAGCGGACTACTACATTATCCTCCCTTTCCATCTGTATCCTCTAGGTTGACAACGCATCTAGTACATCTCTTGTGTTGTAGATGTTCATGGGCGAAGGTAACCACTTACCATCAGGCGGTCCTTCTGCTCGTTTGCCATCCGGTATCCATAAAAAAAAAAAAAAAAGGGTACAAAATACAAATATTGATGTCATTACAGGATATCTAATAAATCAGGCTTTGATGGTCACATTAATTTAATTGATATTATGTTTCTCGGTCTAGTACAACCAGCACATAATCCCTCTAAAAGCAGAGAAATAGAAGAGTTCTCTCTCTATATACAGGAGACAAATAAAATAAAATTCTGCTACTCTTAATATGCAAAGTATCGTAAACGTATCATTTTACACGACTGTCAAAGGAGTGCTATGTTTTTCGGGCATATCATGTATGTTTGTAATATTCTTTATTACCTCATATCTTCCAATTCCCTGGACAGATTTATATAATTAAAGTATCGTTAGATAGGTATTGATACTCCAAGTGTTCCTAGATGCGTGACGTCATTCTTAATTCAATAAGGCGCCCTCTAAAGGCAATTACGTCATGAATAAAAATAAAAAAAATCGTTGATGGATACCGTGTGGGGTTACAAATGAAAGGACTTAATTAGCACATTTCAAATATATATCACAAAACTAGCTTTTATTGTCTACTTTATTTGTATTTGCTCCCCAAATTGAAAGAATTGGTTCCGTCGGGTTTTTTGTTCTTTATTTACGTGCCAAAATGTAAAATATATAAGTGTATTCTTTTTTTTATTCCAGATGGTGCAAGCGTTCAAAATGGAATATCACCACGACCCTCTGGAATACCACATTCATCCGATGTACACTCCACAGGGTCCCATACGTATTAAACTTATCGACAGATGAATTTCCTGTCATTTTGATAACTTGTTTTTTAGTAAAAGAATTTAAAAAAATATATTGTATATATACTTCATTGAAAAATTAAGCAAAAAAAGTGAATTTGTTTGTATAATATTTTTTATATATTTTGTAAATATTGTTTTGTTTTATTGAAAAATATATGGTTTAATATTATTTTATTCCTTTCGTAATATCCTTTAGCAATGCAGTACTTTTCTTGATATATGTATTAATAATAAGAAACAACGGAAGATCAATTAATATACGAGTATGTACCCGTATGTACACATTGCGATACTCTAAAATATCAGACTTCCTACTTTTATAGTAATGCTTAATATGTAAGCTATGTAGATTTTTAATTAAGTGCAATGGAGGTACAGCCGTAAGCTATTATAATAGAAATATAATCCATTCTGTTTGTCTTCGTTTAATTAGAATGTCGCTTTTTTTTAAAAAAAAAAAGATAAATAGATTTTTTTTTAACTTCACGCTGTATCCCGCATATAGCGGGGTGGGCAGAGGGAACCAGAGAACCTAATGTAAAGACACTCTCTTTCAACATTTCCGTTCCCCACTTTCCGCCATATTGAGGCATTGCGTGTTGAGTGGCGGAACTCAACGCCGCGCTTTGCCTTGTTACCAAACTCAAGAAACGAAAATACTAAATTTTACATTTCCTGGAGTGGGAATCGAACCCGCAACCTGTCGCGTTTACAGTCGCACGCTTGTGCCTCTGCGCCACGACGATAAAAAGATATTTATTCAAAAAATATTTTACAATTGGGTAGCCGAGATTTCCCAGTAAGTAGTCAAAGACACTTGTGTTGGGAGTGTCTCGCTTCTCCGATGGCTTAACAATAACATAATACATAGCATGCATATAATATATAACATAATTGCCAGTAAATACGATGGCAGTGTCGTCAGCATGAGAAAATATATTACCTCCAACGTCCTGAAGATTGCACAGTTCATTTCTATAAATGAGAAAAAACGTTGGGCCAAGGACACTTCCTTGCGGTATACCATAAGTAACACATTCTTCATAACTTAAGTGTTGCCCGATCTTAACTATTGGTTTTCTATCGCTAAGGTAGCTCTTAAATAGACTGAGAGCTTTATCTCTTATACCTATTTGCTCGAGTCTGCTTTCAAGGGTCACAGAAACCGTGTCAAAGGCCTTTTTTAGGTCTACGAAAACAGTGAGACATTTATTACCCTTATCAACTTCTTCTACAATGAGGGATTTTAGAGCCAATATAGCATCTTGTGTAGAGAACCCCTTCCTAAATCCTTATTGCGAGCTGGATATGATATTATACTTATTCAGGTAACCGATTATTAATGAGTTTCTCTAAAATTTTGGAAATGGATGTTAAAACCGATATGGGCCTATAGTTATTTACATCACTTCTATCACCACCTTTGAACACAAGTATAGATCGCTTAAGTGCTTTAAGAGATATGCTGTCGCAGACTTACTTTAGGACTATTTAATACTAATGATTCCAAAGTACATTATCTTTGTGTAGTTCCAGCTTAGGCAGCAACCAAGCGACCACGGTCGCTCTCAGAGGACAATATTTTATGCTATTTACTTGATGAAATGCTATCGTAATGAAAAGTTTCATTTTAATGCGTTCTGTGTGAAAAATTAACAAACATCGAGACATCTATCACTAACACTTGCATTTATAATATATAATATGTTAATATATAGTATTAATAGGAATAGCGTAATGTATGTAAAATGCATTATTATAAAAAATATTTGGATTTCTAAACTCCTTCTCTATGTAACCATTAAGTATATCAAACTTGTAATTTTAGTGAAAAGGGATCGTTAAGTTTTTTATTCTCGTTTTAATATCTTTATTTTTATTGTAATGAATAAGGTAAAATCAGATTTGCATTTGATAAAATCAAATCTTTCATTTATAGATAAAAAGAAATTGTAAATAATTAGAATTAAATGTTTGGTACTAAAAATAAAACACATAATTACATTCATAGAATGTTTTACTTATATTGATGCAATAAGCAATCTTACTAATATTATTTTTAAAAGGCTTCTTTCATTCTGTATTGTGAGAACTTCATAATAACTGGTTGACGTACAAAATGCTTTGCACAACACAGAAAGCAAGTTCAGCACTGTCGTATAAAATGAATAAACTTAACTAAACACGGATGGCCACAATACAATATTGGTAAATATGTACAAATATCACATATTAGTATAGTAAAATATATAAAATATTTATCTTTTATATATTTTGACTAGGAATATAGGTAATACAGATAAACAGCAGTGAACATCTTATACGAGTATACATATTATATCGCTGACTAATACAGCTTACTTATGGCACTATAAAAGAACCATACGGGTATTAACTAAACCCAGTTTTAAAACTTTTAAAGGCAGTGATAGTTACATTTATTATTTAAATTTGAATACTACTCAGAGTTTCAGTTTTAGTATAAATATACATTATAAAATACAAAATATTATAAGCAAAGAGTTCATATCACATATCAATTTTAGTCTAACAAGGATGAGTATTTACATTAGCTTTAACGTTACGTCTTAACTTAAGATTTTGTGTGCGTTTGTATGTCATCAAAGTTATCGCTATGACTAAAACGACAAACATAATTCCCATCACAGCGACATATTCAAATCCTCCATATTTTATCTCATCAGTAACATTGTCCAACAAATTTTTCAAATCTCTTGTTTTCCTCGATCGTGGTTGGGTGCGAGAAAACTCAAAATTGTCTGAAATACGGGAAAATTATAAAGTTGTGCTACAGATTAAAATATATAATATAATTTAAAAATATATTTCTTACCTATGGCGGGTAGTGAATCATCGTAATAGTCAATATTTTTGTCCGCTAACCTATTTACACGGTTAGATTTTATTTCATTTTCAGAAGGAAAAGGTGGCAAGTATGTCGCTGGTGGGTTTGTACTACTTGGAGCGAATGGTTGAGGGCATTTAGGGTCTTTAGAGCCGGGATAACATGAGCTTGGTTCAGAAGTCGTAGGTTTAGGACAACGGGGATCGTTGCTGCCAGGATAACAGCGAGGAGCTTCAGGAGTAGTGGGCTTGGGACAACGGGGATCGTTACTGCCAGGATAGCAGCGAGGAGCTTCAGGTGTCGTAGGCTTGGGACAACGAGGATCGTTGCTGCCAGGATAGCAGCGAGGAGCTTCAGGTGTAGTGGGCTTAGGACAACGGGGATCAAGCCACGTTGGTGACAAACAGCGAGGAGCCCAGGATAGCAGGCCTGGGGACAACGGGGATCGTTGCTGCTGGGTGGATAACAGCGAGGAGCTTCAGGTGCAGTGGGCTTAGGACAACGTGGGGACTCCGTTAAGCCGCCAGAGGATAGCAGCGAGGAGCTTCAGGTGTCGTAGGCTTCCGGGGACAACGAGGTGACTCGTTGCTGCCAGGATAAAGAAGCAAAGGAGGAGCCTCTCGTGCGTAGTGGTTTAGGACAACGGGGATCAAGCTGGCAGGATGATAGCAGCGAGGAGCTTCCAGGAGCAGTGGGTTTGGGACAACGGATCGTTACTGCCAGGATAGCAGCGAGGAGCTCAGGTGTCGTGCAGGCTTGGGGACAACGGGATCGTTACGCTAGTGATACAGCGAGGGCCTGCAAGTGCCTACAGGCCTGGGGACAACGGGGATCAAGTTAAGCCGCCAGGATAACAGCGAGAAGCTTCCTGGTGTAGTGGGCTTAGGACAACGTGGGGATCGTTGCTGCCAGGATAAAGCAGCGAGGAGCTCTCAGGTGTCGCAGGTTTGGGACAACGGGGATCGTTATCGTGCAGCTTTTCGTGATAGCAGCGAGGAGCTTCAGGTGTCGTAGGCTTCGTGGGACATCGGGGATCGTTGCTGCCAGGATAACAGCGAGGAGCTTTCAGGTGTAGTGGCTTAGACAATGTAGGATCGTTAAGCGCCAGGATAGCAGCGAGGAGCTTCAGGTGTCGTAGGCTTGGGACAACGGGGATCGTTACTGCCAGGATAGCAGCGAGGAGCTTCAGGAGTAGTAGGTTTGGGACAACGGGGATCGTTACTGCCAGGATAGCAGCGAGGAGCTTCAGGTGTCGTAGGTTTGGGACAACGGGGATCATTGCTGCCAGGATAACAGCGAGGAGCTTCAGGTGTCGTAGGCTTGGGACAACGGGGATCGCTGATACCCGGATAGCATTTCGGTTCGGAAGTAGTGGGAGGTAAATATGTTGGAGGGTTTAAAGTTGTAGGTCTGGGTGGTTGGGGGCATTTTGGATCTGGTGAACCCGGATAGCATACGGGTTTTGGTGGTTGTGGTGAGGTTGGTCTCGGACAACGTATGTCAGAGCTACCAGGATAACATTTTGGAGGAGCGGGTGCCGTGGGCTTGGGACAGCGAGGATCTGCGCTACCAGGGAAACAATTTGGAGGCGCTGGAGTAGTGGGTTGTGGACATCTCGGATCGCTGCTACCTGGATAACATCTAGGTGGAGCAGGAGTCGTAGGTTTTGGACATCTCGGATCACTACTGCCCGGATAACATCTTGGCTGAGAGGGCGTTGTAGGCTTCGGACAACGAGGATCTGTATTACCGGGGAAACAATTTGGAGGTGCAGGTGTAGTGGGTTTTGAACATCTAGGATCGCTACTACCCGGATGACATCTAGGTGGAGCGAGCGTTGTAGGTTTTGGACAGCGAGGATCGATGCTACCGGGGAAACACTTTGGTGGTGCAGGTGTTGTGGGTTTTGGACACCTTGGATCATTGTTACCGGGATAGCATTTCGGTTCGGAAGTAGTAGGAGGTAAATATGTTGGAGGACTTAATGTTGTAGGTCTGGGTGGTTGAGGACAGTTTGGATCTGGTGAACCCGGATAGCATACGGGTTTTGGTGGTTGTGGTGAGGTTGGTCTCGGACAACGTATGTCAGAGCTACCAGGATAACATTTTGGAGGAGCGGGTGTCGTGGGCTTGGGACAGCGAGAATCAGTGCTACCTGGGAAACAATTTGGTGGTATTGGAGTAGTGGGTTGTGGACATCTCGGATCGTTGCTACCTGGATTACATTTAGGTGGAGCAGGTGTCGTAGGCTTAGGACAGCGAGAATCTGTGCTACCGGGGAAACAATTTGGCGGTGCTGGAGTCGTGAGTTTTGGACATCTTGGATCACTACTACCCGGATAACATCTAGGTGGAGCGGGCGTTGTAGGTTTAGGGCAACGAGGATCTAAGCTACCGGGGAAACAATTTGGTGGTGCAGGAGTCGTAGGTTTTGGACATCTCGGATCGCTACTGCCCGAATAACATCTTGGCTGCGAGGGCGTTGTGGGTTTTGGACAACGAGGATCTGTGCTACCGGGGAAACAATTTGGAGGTGCAGGTGTAGTGGGTTTTGGACACCTGGGATCGCTACTACCTGGATAACATCTAGGTGGAGCAGGCGTCGTAGGCTTAGGACAGCGAGGATCTGAGCTACCGGGGAAACAATTTGGAGGTGCAGGTGTAGTGGGTTTTGGACATCTCGGATCGCTACTGCCTGCATAACATCTTGGCTGAGAGGACGTTGTGGGTTTTGGACAACGAGGATCTGTGCTACCAGGGAAACAATTTGGAGGTGGAGGTGTAGTGGGTTTTGGACACCTGGGATCGCTACTACCTGGATAACATCTAGGTGGAGCGGGCGTCGTAAGCTTAGGACATCGAGGATCTAAACTACCGGGGAAACAATTTGGTGGAGCAGGAGTCGTAGGTTTTGGACATCTCGGATCACTACTGCCCGGATAACATCTTGGTGGAGCGGGCGTTGTAGGTTTCGGACAGCGAGGATCGGTGCTACCGGGGAAACAGTTTGGTGGTGCAGGTGTTGTGGGTTTTGGACACCTTGGATCGTTGTTACCAGGATAGCATTTCGGTTCGGAAGTAGTGGGAGGTAAATATGTTGGAGGATTTAATGTTGAAGGACTGGGTGGTTGAGGACAGTTTGGATCTGGCGAACCCGGATAGCATACGGATTTTGGTGGTTGTGGTGAGGTTGGTCTCGAACAACGTATGTCAGAGCTACCAGGATAACATTTTGGAGGAGCGGGTGTCGTGGGCTTGGGACAGCGAGGATCAGTGCTACCTGGGAAACAATTTGGTGGTGCTGGAGTAGTGGGTTGTGGACATCTCGGATCGTTGTTACCTGGATAACATTTAGGTGGAGCAGGTGTCGTAGGCTTAGGACAGCGAGAATCTGTGCTACCAGGGAAACAATTTGGCGGTGCTGGAGTCGTGGGTTTTGGACATCTTGGATCACTACTACCCGGATAACATCTAGGTGGAGCGGGCGTTGTAGGTTTAGGGCAACGAGGATCTAAGCTACCGGGGAAACAATTTGGTGGTGCAGGAGTCGTAGGTTTTGGACATCTCGGGTCGCTACTGCCCGGATAACATCTTGGTTGCAAGGGCGTTGTGGGTTTTGGACAACGAGAATCTGAGCTACCGGGGAAACAATTTGGAGGTTTAGGTGTAGTGGGTTTTGGACATCTCGGATCGCTACTACCTGGATAACATCTAGGTGGAGCGGGTGTTGTAGGTTTCGGACAGCGAGGGTCTGCACTACCAGGGAAACAATTTGGTGGTGCTGGAGTAGTGGGTTGTGGACATCTCGGATCGCTGCTACCTGGATAACATCTTGGCTGAGAGGGCGTCGTTGGCTTTGGACAACGAGGATCAGTGCTACCGGGGAAACAATTTGGAGGTGCTGGAGTAATGGGTTTTCGACATTTTGGGTCATTGTTACCGGGATAGCATTTCGGCTCGAAAGTAGTGGGAGGTAAATATGTTGGAGGATTTAATGTTGTAGGTCTGGGTGGTTGAGGACAGTTTGGATCTGGCGAACCCGGATAGCATACGGGTTTTGGTGGTTGTGGTGAGGTTGGTCTCGGACAACTTATGTCAGAACTACCAGGGTAACATTTTGGAGGAATTGGCGTTGTGGGCTTGGGACAGCGAGGATCGGTGCTACCGGGAAAACAATTTGGCGGTGCTGGAGTCGTGGGTTTTGGACATCTTGGATCGCTACTACCCGGATAACATCTAGGTGGAGTAGGCGTCGTAGGCTTAGGACAGCGAGGATCTGTGTTACCGGGGAAACAATTTGGTGCTGCAGGTGTTGTGGGTTGTGGACATCTCGGATCGCCATTACCCGGATAACATCTTGGTGGCGCCCAGGTGTTGTAGGTTTAGGACAGCGAGGATCTGCACTACCAGGAAACAACAATTGGAGTGCTGGGTAGTGGGTTGTGGACATACTTGGATCGCTGCTACCTGGATGGCACATCTAGGTGGAGCAGGCGTTATGAAGCATCGAGCAGCGGATCCTGAGCTGCCAAACTATTTGGTGGTGCTGGGTAGTGGGGCTGTGGACATCTGGGATCGCTGCTACCCTGGATAGCTTTACTGCCTTGGCTTAGAGGGCCGTCGTTGGCTTTGGACAACGAGGATCTGTATTACCGGGAAACAATTTGTAGGTGCAGGTGTAGTGGGTTTGGACATCTCGGTCCGCTACTACCTGGATAACATCTAGGTGGGCGGGCGTTTGTAGGTTTAGGACACCGAGAATCCCTCAGTGCTACCGAAGCAATTTGGAGTGGAGTAGTGGGTTTTTTGGACATCTTGGATCATTGTTGCAAGGATAGCATTTCAGCTCAGAGTAGTGGGGAGAATCAAATATGTTGGAGGATTTAATGTTGTCGGTCTGGGTGAAGTTTGAGGGCAGTTTGGATCCTGAGTGAACCCTGGATAGCATACGGGTTTGGTGGTTGTGGTGAGGTTGGTCTCGAGGACACAGCATCCAGAACTACCAGGAGGTAACATTTTGAAGAGGCTTGCGTTGTGGGTTCCGGGACAGCGAGGATCAGTGCTACCAGGGGAAACAATTAGTGGTGCTGGAGTCATGAGGTTTTAGACATCTTGGATCGCTACTACCGGATAACATCTAAAGATGGAAGTAAACGTCATGAAGCTTGGACAACGAGATCTGTGTTACCAGAAGCAATTTGGTGCTGCACAGGTATTGTGGAGTTTGTGGACATCTTGGATCGCTACTACCGGATAACATCTTGGTGGCGCAGGTATTTGTAAGAGTTTAGGACAGCGAGGATCTGCACTACCAGGGAAGACAGTGGATGCTGGTAGTGGGTTGTGGACATCTTGGATCCACTACTACTTACCTGGATAACATCCCCAGGTGGAGCAGGCGTCGTAGGCTTGGGACAGCGAGGATCCTGAGCTACCGAGAAACTAATTGGTGGTGCTGGGTAGTGGAGTTGTGGACATCTTGGATCGCTGCTACCGCAGGATAACATCTTGGCTGAGAATTGTCGTTGGCTTTGGACAACGAGGATCTGTGCTACCGGGGAAACAATTTGGAAATTGCAGGTGTAGAGGGTTTTGGACATCTCGGATCGCTACTACCTGGATAACATCTAAGGTGGAACGAGGCGTCAGTAGGCTTAGGACCAGCGAGGATCACAGGCTACCGAGGAGCTGGGCCCCCGAGGTGAAGGTGCTGGAGTAGTGGGTTGTGGACATCTCCAGGATCAACTGCTACCTGGATAACATCTTGGCTGAGAGGGCGTCGTTGGCTTTGGACAGAAAAAGCGAGGATCTGTACTACCAAGAGCTTTCTAATTTGGAGGTGCAAGGTGTAGAGGGTTTTGGACATCTCGGATCACGTTACTACCTGGATAACATCTAGGTGGGCGGGCGATTACGTAGGTTTAGGACGCACCGAGAATCAGTGCTACCGAGAGAGCTCTAATTGGAGGTGCTGGGTAGTGGGTTTTGGACATCTTGGATCATTATTTACCAGGATAGCATTTCGGCTCAAGTAGTAGAGGTACCAAATATGTTGGAGGACGTTTAATGTTGTAGGTCTGGGTGAGTTTGAGGGCAGTTTGGATCTGAGTGAACCTGGATAGCCACAGGTTTTGAAGGTGAGGTGTTCGTAGTGAGGTTGGTCTCAGACAACTTATGTCAAAACTACCAAGCTTTGTTACAGAAGAGCTATGGCGCTTAGTAGGCTCAGGACAGCGAGGATCCGGTGCTGGGGAAGCAATTTGGTGCTGCAGGTGGCTGGTGGAGTTGTGGACATCTCGGATCGCTACTACCTGGATAACATTTGGTAGAAACAATTAATGTCGTAGAGCTTAGGACAACGAGGATCTGTGTTGCCGAGGGAAACAATTTGGTGCTGCAGGTGTTGTGGGTTGTGGACATCTCGGATCGCTACTACCCGGATAACATCTTGGCTGAGCGGGAGTTGTGGGCTTTGGACAACGAGGATCTGTGTTACCAGGGAAACAATTTGGAGGTGCAGGTGTAGTGGGTTTGGGGCACCTGGGATCACTACTACCTGGATAACATCTTGGTGGAGCGGGCGTTGTAGGTTTAGGACAGCGAGGATCTGCACTACCAGGGAAACAATTTAGAGATACTGAAGTAGTAGGTTTTGGACATCTTGGATCACTACTACCTGGATAACATCTTGGTGGAGCGGGCGTTGTAGGTTTAGGACAGCGAGGATCAGTGCTACCAGGGAAACAATTTGGAGGTGCTGGAGTTGTAGGTTTTGGGCATCTTGGATCACTACTGCCTGGATAACATCTTGGTTGAGCGGGTGTTATGGGTTTAGGGCAGCGAGGATCTGCGCTACCAGGGAAACAATTTGGAGGTGCTGGAGTAGTGGGTTTAGGACAACGTGAATCTGAACTACCTGGGAAACATTTCGGTTCTGAAGTAGTTGGAGGTAAATATGTTGGAGGATTTAGTGTTGTTGGTCTTTGCGGTTGAGGGCAGTTTGGATCTGGTGATCCAGGATAACATTTGGGTTTTGGTTGTGTAGGTGTTGTAGGCTTAAGACAACGAATGTCTGAGCTACCAGGATAACATTCCTGAGCCGCAGGTGTAGTTATTTGTGAACAGCCCGAATCTTGACTGCCTGGAAAACAATTTGACGGTGTGGGGGTTGATAATTTAGGACAACGTGGATCAGTACTTCCATCAAAACAGTTTGGCTGAGGCGACGTCGGTGTTGGACATCTTGGGTCATTACTACCTGGATAACATCTGGGAGTTGATGGAGTTGTCAGTTTTGGACAACGTGGGTCAGGGCTGCCTGGATAACAACTGAATGGTGGTAATGTTGTAGAAGGTGGACAACGTGGATCACGGCTACCTGGGAAGCATTTTACGGTATCTGGAGTTGTTACTTTGGGACAACGAGGATCTGAAGAACCTGGATCACAGGCTATTGGCGGTCTAATTGTAGATATTTCTTTTATAATTCCTGTGCAATCAGCATCACAACTGCTAGTACAGAGCTGAAAAATAAAAAAATATACTTATTTATAGCGTAATTCGCTAATAAGTCATACATTCTTACAATACTAAATGTCAATATAAATAATAAATCTATGGTAAATGATCCCCTATTTATTAGTAAAACTAAATAAAATCCATATAATTTTGTTAAAATCAATAAGTATTAATTAGTTAAAATACGTTTTTGTTTGGTATGCAATTTTTAATGACAAAATTTTATTAATTATAAGTAACGAATTAAGATATTTTTTAACAGTATCGTCTTACCTCTACATTACATGTCAGATAAACTTGATCAGTTTCTGGAAACCGGAAGGCGCTGACTTTACTATAAGCAATCAACGTTGCGCCGCTCTTTCCTGTATTCGTTGACTTTTGCCATACATCGATAAATTTTTTCTTCCTATAATTTGATTGGTATTCATTATAAATTTAAGAAACATATTAATGATTATTTGTGTAGGAAAATTATTATTTATTATTATCATTTTTTCAGGTCAGTACATATTTTAATTTTATACGTATTTATATACTGTAATCGACATATCTGCCGTTTGATTCCACAAAACAACATCATTTTGTTTTTGATAACAACCCAGTCCAGTCCAGTCTATATTTATACAGACTGGAATGTTGCAATATGCGCATTTAAGGTTAAGGTCAGCCTTAACCTGAGGGTACTCAAGATTCAACAAATGCTCTCTAAATTCATGTTGATGTTGATTTTCGATTTATAATCATTATCCATTTAAAAAACTAAATATGATATACCTACATTTTATTTCATAAATGGCTGTTAAATACTTAAGTTCTTTTTAATATTATTAATAATACATTTCTAATAATTAGAGAAAATCATACTCACTTTGGGCAACCTCCTTTATCAGTTAATTGAATCTTGTTTGTTTTAGGACTATCATAATCATCATTGTCGTATGCCCAACAGTCGTGAATTTTCAGATTAAATTGTTTTCTTATATCTTTCAAATATATTAAAATAGTCAAATATTCTCCAATTTTAATCGAATTTTCTAATGGAGTTGTCTGAAGAAGTAGAAACATATTATCTGGTTAAAAAATAATATCTACGAGATATATACGTGATTGAAATATATGTATATATTATAACTTCACGCCGTATTCCACACACTGCAGAGTAGGCAGAGGGAACGTAACGAGGGGCAGAGAGAGGGAAACTAGTGTTAAGACACTCCGTTCTCTTTTAATATTTCCGTTTCCCACTTTCCGCCGAATTGAGGCATTGCGTACTGAGTGGCGGACTCAACTCCTTGCTTTACCTTGTTACCAGAGTGAGAAATGAAAACACAAATATTACTTAATATGTTCATTTCCTGTTCTTTGGAGTCAAACGCACAACCTGTTACGTTTACAGTCACACGCTAGTGGCAGGCCTTTATATATTTTTAATTATCTAAATTTATACTGACGTTAGGGAAAACTCCTTTCTGAATATCCATCCAGCATTCGACGCCACCAGCAGGGCCTTCTACAGCTACGACGTCAAGCATATCTACCATAAAAGGTTTAAGTTTTAATATATGCGACTGTTCTTGTCTGACCCTCCAACGGATACTTCTAATTCAGTACCTACACATGACACCTGGAAAATATTATGAATTATTTTAATTTTTATTATTATATCATTTCGGGATTAATTTATACAGTGCTTACTTCAAATTATTTAGAGTTAAAAATTATTTTTTGTATCGATTAAATAAGCAAGTCAAAAGAAATCAAACTAAAGTGAAATAAATTTTAAGTTTTAAGTAAGAATTAAAAAATAAAATATGGCGCCGAAATTATTAAAAAAAAAAAAAAAAGTATATATTATGTACCTTCTAGCGAAATCATGTCCCTTACACGAGATCGTCCGATTGAAATACAAGGACATTGTCAATAGTACCACAGGCGTTGCACAGAGGACGGCTACCGCAACCCTTCAACGGTACTGAAAGAGTAACGAGACTGACTGCCACCGGTTACGCACCTGAAATTAAAATGGGAGAGTTAATAAATCTTTATAATCGTTATATACTTCTATAGTATAAGCTCTTAAATAACATGTGTTTAAGAATAATGTTAAAAGCTAGAATAGTATTACTACATTTCTAAGCATTTTTTATTATAAGCTTTATAGCCATCTCAGTCCATCCGCGCAGTGGTAGTGTCTGGATTGCAATGACGACAAGTTGTCAGTCTGATTCTCACTGGGGAATGACTATATTAAATTTTTATTTTCATTTCTTCAATGTGATAAGACAAAGGTGTCTAAGACGCATTGGGTTTGATTTCCGCTACTTAACATGCAAATGCTTCTCTGAATACGATTGAAAGGCGAAAAGAAAATAAAATTAACTATTACCACAAATATGCTAACAACTTAAATTATTAAATCCTTACTCATAAATATCATTGACAGCATCTTTAAATATTACGCATATTTAAAAAACACAAATAAACATATACATACTTGCATTTAGGTCGTTCAAGAAACCCTTGCTGCATATAATTCCATCATAAAACATCGGCGAATTCAACAGTAACTTCAATGGAATCGGCAGAACATTGTACACAATATCCGGTGATAAAGGCGAGTCTTCGCGGCTCTGGAACCCTCACGAAGTTGACCCCGGTATCATCGCTTGTAATCTTCGAAGCAATGGGGATAACCCACTCTCTCCTGCCAATTGTAGGTTGAGCTCAGCCGCCGTGAGCGTTCCGACATTTCCGAAACAGCTGTAGCGAGCGACAGCTGTGAATAGAAAAACTATAAATTCAATACGTGAAGGAAATATGTACTCTCGTTTTATGAACATATTCGATGTATATATATATATAGATATATATATATATATATATATATAGTATATATATATATATATATATATATATATATATATATATATATATATATATAAAATATGTATATAAAATTTGGCATATATAAAGTTTATATGGAGAAGAAGTGCAGGAAGCTTATATTTTTCATAATAATGCAATACTCGTATATTGGCTTATTAAAGCAAATATTAGAAGTACTACCATGTGTTTGATAATTGTCAATACATAGATACTCGAACTATTGTATACAGTGACATACACGTTGACATGAGGCTACGCGTATTTGACGCAAAGAAGCCACTTGCTAAGTTAGATTCTTGAATAATGCAATGTGACAAATGTAAGTCATGTTGCCTACTGTAAGAGGTTATCATGACGCAGTTGGTAGTGGGTTCGACTCCCACTAAGGGTATAATTATATTTAATTTATTTTCATTACTCCACTCTGGTAAGACGACGTGCAGCGTTGAAAGCCGCTACTCAACACGCGATATGTCGAATTCTGACGAAAATAGAGAATAGAGTGATTTGACACCAGGAGCAGTTATATAAAAAATTGTTTCTTGAACAATGTGACAAATGTTACTCAGGTTCACTACCTTTGAGCTAGTAAAAATTAATTGTAAAAGCTGGAAACCATTTATTCTCTGCCCTATTTTGATAAAACTAGAAGTATAATGAGCACTCATACAAAAGTATCTAGTTAAATATAATAATAATTAATCTTCATTATTAAATTAAAATTACATATGTATCTAATAAAATGCCGGAGTTATGAGATTTATTACTGTAAAGTCGGTTAATGTTATCGAGTTAGTTATCTATAAGATTATTGTATGAATTGACTACAATGTGAATTTTTTCTCTCTCACGCATTATTTCGCCTGATTACAGTCATTTTGGTGTTGAGAAACATAAACGCTATATTGTTTCATATACAAAGTTATGATTTTATAATAATATGTAGAGCATTTGAATTTTAGATAATAAAATATAACCCATAAGGCACTAAGCCTTTTGGGTCATATTTTTAACCGATTTCAATAAAGGATGATGTTATCAATTCGATTGTTTTTTGTGTATCACCGCATAATTTTTTACTGGGTCAACCAATTTGGATGATAACTTCAGGTATTTCAGGTTAATTTTTTTGTATGATAACTTCAGGCACTGATGTTGTACCACATAGTGAAGGTCTGATTATTTTATTCGTATTATCTATTAATAAGCTTAGTTTTTAGGGCATTTATATTTAAAGAAGTTTTATTTTTTACTAAAATTTTATTAATTAAGTAAAAATCATTAAATTTATTCTGGTTTCATTATTTCCTAATTTTTTTTAGAATATCACTTGATTCATCAAGTGAGAAAGTAAAAAAAAATATTAAAATATAATCCTATATTTTAATATTAATTGCACATATCATTCGTTTATTTTGATCTCCCATAGTTATACATACATAGCTTCACGCTGTATCCCCTATATAGCAGGGTAGGCAGAGGGAACCTAGTGTTAAGACACTCCGTTCTCCACTTTCCGCCGAATTGAGCTATATTTATCGTTATTCGGAAGTTATTCTATTTAAATTTATTTCTATTATCATTCTCTCTGACTACCCCGCTAGGGACAAAGCGTGAAGCTAAGTAAGTAATAATTTAATAATATTTTAAGTAAAATATTTAATTAAGAACTTTATTTCAGTTCCATCTTGTTTTCTGCATAACGAGGTAGTCATAGAAAGCCTGCAAATTCCACTTTTCGCCCAAAATCGAGACATTACGCGTTGAGTTGCGGAACTCAACGCCGCGCTTTGTCCTAGAGCGGAGAAATAACGATAGAATAATCGATTCCCTGAGTGAAAAACGAACCCACTACATAATAATTATTGAAAACATAGAAATAAAAAAATACCAATACCACTGAGTAGGACCGAAATCAAAAATTTCTCAACTACCGTGATATCATTTAAATATTAATTTAACGATTTAACTTAAATGGTATTTTAGTAATCGATTTGCTAACCGTTTTCGTCTTAACACCATAGCACACCATAAGTTATGACTCTTACGTAAGAAATATATTGGGAAATTTATGGCAAGTGTACATCACAAACACACTATGGTATACCTATCAACAATATGTTACATAATTTTATATATCGATGACCTTTAAGCTTATATAATTTAAACAAACTTTGATTAATGATAGAGCTTTCAAAGAATATGATTTCCGACAATAATATTGTAAATTTACATAATAAAAGCTTAGGCAGTCAGAGAGACAGACCTAGTGGTAGACGATACTCCCCGTTTATCAGTTTTCGACTGATTTTTTTCAATTCATTGCTATTTGATTAGTAGAGTTCAACGTTGTGTTTTTTTTTTTTTTTTTTTGTATTATAAAAGATTTTTTATTTATTTATTTATTTACTATAAGAACACATACAGCTTTTTATATATAAAAATAAGCCTTAAAGTTAAACAACAAAAACATCGCCAACAAAGTTTTCACTACAATTTTAAAACAATTTGTGAACTCAATAATATTCATATAAAATTTTTAATTCAAAAACAGATTAATATACGTATAAATACAATTAACAACTTCTTTTCAACAAATTAACAAATTTACTGAGCTCATTATTAAATAAATCAATATCACTATAGAACATATTATAACTGTTACAACTTCTTCTTATAAAAGAATTTTGGCAATATTTAGTTTGTCTTTGTTTTATTTATGTTTTATTTAGTTCCAAATGGCTTATTATAAATACCCGCTACTACCCCCTACCCACTAATACCCGCTAGGGATAAAGCGTGAAGTCAGGTAGATTATTATTAATATGTTACATCGCTAGTTGTTCGTATATAGGCTCAATTTTAATATTTGAGGTTCACTTTTCACTTGAGGTAAGCCTATTTTCCAGTTTGGTATGGCAAAGTTAGATATTGAAAAATAGGGACACTTTTTATAGGGATTCATATACTATCATATCATAGCCTTTTTTTTTACTACAGTCTGATATAAAATTTGAATTTATAATAATTTAAAAAATTTAAAATAAATCAATCGAATATTATAATAAAACCAAAAGTGTATGCATTTTCTTGATTTAATAGATTAAGCAAAACTTTTTTTAAAATTAAGATTCAATATTTCAGAATAAATAAGTAAAAACCCTACCTGCACGAGTGCAATCAGTGCCGCTATGTGCATGACAGCCGCTTCATGGGGCCCTGGAAATAAAGAAAAATACCTTATAATATTATAAAAATAACAACAACTTTTTTTTTTAACTTCACACTGTATCCCACTTGTAGCGGAGTTGGCAGAGGGAACCAGAGAACCTAGTGTTAAGACACTCCGTTCTCTTTCAACAATTCCGTTCCCCACTTTCCGCCGAATTGAGGCAACAACTATGTTCCTGATAAGATAGTAAGTATATAATACAAAAAATGTAATGTTTATATTTCAAGGCTTTGTTATTCAAGGATATATTTTTATAAATTCATAAATTGTTCATGAAAAATTACCCCCTTACAGAAAAAAAAAGGAATAAAATACTTGATGTAATAGATAATTAATATTTAATTAATTTTAGTAGTCAGAGCGAATCTAGTGTCAACATACTCCATTCTTCACTTTCTCTTGAAATCGAGACATTACGAGTTGTTACACGGAACTCAACGCCGCGCTTTGTCTCTATATAAATAATTTTAATATGATCATTCCGTGTGAGTGGAAATCGAGTCTACAACCAATTACTCTTAAACTCAAGCACTCGTAAACTACACCATGATGGCCTTAAATATTATTATTATTAAAAACATTTATTATTATGAAATATAAATAATTATTCTAGAATGAAGATAAAATCATTTTTCGTTCGAGTTCGAGATGGTATTTGACATTAGTGTCAAGAGTACATAATAGGCAGTGCTTTTGAAATCCCTTGCAAATAGTGATTTGTCACGATTTGGCAAATAAGTAAGTTTAGTTTATTTTACTTTGACACATCAATGTAAGGTAGATCGAGGACTGTTGCAGAATAACAATATTTTGAAGTTTTTATTACGTGTCGTTTTTATCACATATATTTAACGATTTTTATTACTTGCTTATGTAAATACAAATATTTTGTATTTAACAAGGTATTGTCGAAGTATAATGAATGTTTGAAAGAATATATAAATAATAAATTAAATTTCAAGTTAGGCCTATATAAATCAGTTGAAGGATTCTGAGTAAATTGGTTGTGGGTTCAAATTCCACTTGGGAAATGTTTTTGTTTAAAAAATACAGTGTGTAGTTATAGATTACATTAACCACATTAATAACAGTTCTTTTTTGTTTCTCGTGAGGAAAAGCTCGAGCTGTCTTTCTAGGTCTAGGTCTTATTTGTCAAGTCTTGTATCTAAACGCGAATTACAAAAAATAACTATAAATTACAATCTTTTAAATAATTTAAATCCGTGGAAATAAAAAAAGTGCGTTTGTCATAGTTAAAATCATATTTCTTAAATATATAATTGTTAAAGTGAGCAAGGACTTATTAAAACGTACCTAAAGACAAAACAAGAAAAAATAATAATCATTTTTTTTTAACTTCACGCTGTAACCCGCATATAGCAGGGTACCAGAACCAGAGAACCAGAGAACTTAGTGTTAAGACACTCCATTCTCTTTCAACAATTCCGTTCCCCACTTTCCACCGAACTGAGGCATTGCGTGTTGAGTGGCGGAACTCAACGCCGCGCTTTGCCTTGTTACCAAACCCAAGAAATGAAAATACTAAAATTTACATTTCCTGGAGTGGGAATCGAACCCACAACCTGTCGCGTTTACAGTCGCACGCTTGTGCCTCTGCGCCACGACAGGCGTTAATAATAATCATAGTGTTTATTAAGCACAAGGTATAAATATTCGATACGCTATTAGTCTATGGTTTTTCACTACATTCCAAACAAAACGTGAACTAAGCGGATGGGTATAGATATTTGTTTAAATGGCAGGTCACGATAAGCCTAGCAGATGCATCTCGATTTCGTGAGGTCAATTTTGGTGAACCTGCGATAGAATATATTTCCGTGTTACAACATCATTAATTTATTTAAATGTTTTTTTACTTTGTTCTGATCAGTCACAAAAAGGCAGAGAGATTCTAGAGTTAAGTCACTCCGTTCTTCGCTTTTTGAGCGAATTCGAAAGATTGTGTGCAGCGGCATTGTTAAAATACCATAACACATCTGTTGTTATCAGATAGAAAAAAGAAACAAAAATTAATTAAATTTATAATTTCAATAAGTTTATACTAACGATGCACCAGAGTATTATGATAATGTAATAGTTCGTAATATAATAGTTAAAACTATTTTAGTTCTATTTAGGTTTTGTCTAAAAACTAAATTACAATCATCATCAACTCAATTTATTTTCAAAGCTACCTTGCGACGAATTACGTTCCTTCCCATGAATCTGTTAATATAATACTACGTACTACCAGACAGCAAGGCGCCATTATTGTATAAGAGCCGAATGAGCTAAGTTAAAACATTTGAATACCTCTTATTTAAACAAAGCTGACATTAACAAGCAATTATATTAAAAAAGGCCACATTAATAATGTCATTGATCATTCGCATATTGGATTGTTCCGTTATTAAAACAACAATAATATTCCCAAGGTATTTCTACAAATAACCACTCTCATGTAAAGACAATGCAAATAAGCATTTCGTGAATGCGGCATTGTAAACATTTTTAAATTATCCCAAGTTGCTCAACCTTTGACTTATGGGGCGTGAAAATGTTACACACGAACTTAAATTTAGTGATGGCATTATTTTAATGTAGTATCTAGTGAAGGATCATTTTATTTTGTAATTTTAGTGAGAAGAAAGAAGAGTTTT
>JAKGSA010000305.1:197573-221568 GCA_033558755.1 Philaethria dido | reverse complement strand
TATATTAAAATGACTAAAAAAGCAATAAAACAGCTTTTTCCGCATAGCAAAATAGTCGGAGAGAACCCCACTCACGACACTCAGTATTCCGCATGAACTCAAGATATTACGTATTGAATAGCGTAATTGAAATCCGCGCTTTGTCTTATCATATTATGTGAGAATCGAACCCATAACCATTCGTATTTACAGTCAAAATGTGTCCCAGGCTTTTTTATATAATATAAAAAAAGATTACATCCGCTAGTCTGATTAAGTTATGATAATATATAGGACAGGCGTAAATATGAAAAATGGTGTGTTAATGAATTAACTTGTTTTTATTATGATAAGACATATACTCGTACATATATAATTTATTCATAAAGAAATATTTATTAGTTTGCCTAATGATACATTAAAAATATAATTAAATTTTCATCATTAAATGCAAATTTCCATATATTAAAATTAGTAACTTCAATCTTATGAATATTTTAATTTATAAATTCGTTATATCAAAGTTATATCTTTCTAGTACTGGGTTATTGCGTGAGAACTACTTGATGAGCCAATGGTTATGTGTGAAACACAAAATAATTGAGCCATTGAAGCGTAAAATAACAATCGATTTCATCATTTTTTTAGATTAAAAAAAATAATTTATAGTTTCACGCTGTATCCCACATGTAGGAGGGTTGGTAGAGGGAGCCTAGTGTTAAGACGCTCCGTTCCCCACTTACCGCCGAATTGAGGCATTGCGTGCTGAGTGGCGGAACTCAACGCCGCGCTTTGCAGTTAACTTTGCAGTTTTATAATTGATAACTGGATATATACGAAATTATTATTTTTTAAGCACACAGTGTCTCAACTCATGAAACTAGATTCACTCTACTGAATGCGACATAAAGCGTGAAGCTATTTTTTTTAACATATTTTTTTTGTATTACGCCCTTTTAGTTTTTTTCTCTTTGAGAAGGCAGAGAGAATCTAGTGTTAAGACACTTCGATATCCTGTATGTATAGGTAATATTTTTATCGAAATTTTTCGTTGTAATTTTTACAATTTTTGCTAGAACAAGCCTAAGTCTTGTGAGTTTTATATGTGTAGGTACGTTTTAATATGAAATATCAGTTAAGCGATAATAACGGTTTTAAAGTATGTCAATGCCTTACATCTTCTTTCAGATGTCAAACTTTTATCCTTATGTACCATATATTATAGGATAGACAGACTACAATGATAAGCCATTCTGTTTTCAATATTTGACTCATTGAAGATATTGTGGGTAGATTAACACTGAGATTTGTATGTGATCTGCGTAACTTAACGCAGTAATTCATCTAACCAGACATAGAAATGCCTATTATCTTTATATTAATACGTGAAGCAAAAACTTTGGACCACTCTTTACGAAAATTGCGCGGATGGAAGAGAGCAAAAACTTTGGACCACTCTTTACGAAAATTGCGCGGATGGAAGAACATGAAACTTGGCACACATATAGTTTATATAGCGAAAGAATGCAGAATGATATATCTTTTTAAAATGATACAAAAAATAGATGTAAAATTAATAAAATAAATGTTACACACACTACCATGGTTTGACATCCATGTTTATATAATGTGACATATTTACGTTGCTAGGACGCGTTACTAACGCGTCAACCGGAACAATAGTAAATAACTCCAACCACCATCATTTCCAATATTTTATGACAAGATGGCATCATCCTTGTTTAAAACTAAGAAAAAATAAAACTTTTAGCTTTTTCAAGCTCATTATGGATATATTGCAACACAAAGACACAAATTATTCGCGACATTGAATTTACCAAAAAAGAAAGCCTATAAGAATGAAATCGAAATTTATGTGGGATTCAATATACCTTAGTATGCCATGGTCAGGACGGTGCATCTCAAAGTGCTGTCCGGTCGGACTGGTTTGCAATCTTATATAACACTTGCATAATACAATTCCCATCTGCTTTTGAATTGATGTTAATTTATCTAATTAACGCTCTCTTATCTTAGTTTATACAGGAAGTACGTAATTAATTATGTTGTGTTGTGTTGGTTGTTGCTTTATCAAAATCGATATAGTCAGTTTTGTAGGCAGTTAAATTGATATGATCTTGAATATTGAATTTTTGATTTTGGTATAAAACTCTCCACTCTCTCTTGTGATAAAAGTCTCTTTTTGTATTTATTAACTAATAGTAATATTAAAATTACTAGAATAAGTACGATTACTTAACTACATTAAGACTATTAATTTTATATAATATTTTGATCATTAATAAAGATTTTAGCAAAAAAGAAATTCGACTACAAACAAAATTCTCTAAAAAGTAAAAGTATTACGAATAACTATTTTTTTTTTTTTATGGATAACTGATGGCAAACGAGCAGAAGGACCACCTGATGGTAAGTGGTTACCTTCGCCCATGAACATCTACAACACCAGATGCGTTGCCAACCTAGAGGATACAGATGGAAGGGGAGGACAATGTAGTAGTCCGCTATCGGAACCACTACATTTTGGGGAAAGGATGGGTGGAATAGGGGAAAACCTGGCTTACATGCCATCGAACCGGAACACATCATAAGATATTTGGCGGTTCGTCTTTGACATGATAGTGGTCGCGAGCCAGACGGAGGACGAACCTCCTACCACCAAAACCTTAAAAACTATTCCGTTTTCAACAAACTTAAATAGCACCACAACAGAAGTACTAGCTATCATATAAAAAAAGACTCTTCTAAATTGGTTCACCCAGAAAAAAATTATGCGGTAACACGCATAAAAACAGCACAATCAAATTGATAACCTCTTCCTTTTTTAAGATCGGTTATTAAATATGGTACCACAGAAGCAATTCAAAACACATATTTATATAAGCATGCCTATTTAAAATTAATATCACGTTCTATATGTAGTGTTTCTTTATAAGACCTATATTTGTAGCAGCTTTAATTATTTATGAGAGGCCAGTCAAGATTTACTACTGACTTAGTGACTCATAGGAATCCACTGATGTACAAAGAAGATTCTTAAACGTCTCATTAAAATGCTGAATAAAATATTATAAACGTTCACCGCAATCGTTCATTTTGTGATTATATGTAATTTGCATTACACGCAATTTATATTAAATGGTATGCTTTAATATACTAGCCTAGTTTTGTTCCTTTAGTTAGGCTTTGATGGTGCTTCACATGTGCAGGGTAGTTAAAGAGAACCTAGTGTCAAGACATTATATTCGCCGCTTTTTGTTCAAATTCGAGACATAGCTGGTGAAGTGGCGGAACTGCGCTGCGCTTTGTCTTACCAGAGTAGTAATATAAAAATAATTGAATTATAATCATTCCCCCGAGTGGAAATCGAACTAATAGACAGTTGCGTTTCCAGTCACATACTGTGTCACTGAACCATGACGAAATCAGTTTGGTTTTAATTACATATAATGGATCTATGGATCATGAGGTTACAGTATTTTTTAAAAAAATAATATGTACAGAAATCTGTTTTGAGTGAAAATGAACTCACTAACACCAATTTCGCAATTTAATAAATTAACAGTCTACATACAAGTATCAAAGTCAAAGTCAAATAATTTTATTCAAAATAAGAAGTTACAAGCTTCATTTTTTGAACGTCAAATAATTTACCACCGGTTCACTAAATTTAATGTCTCAGACCTGAGAAGAACCGGCGTATATCTTGCGTGTACATATATCTTGTGTGTACATTTAAATGTACCATATTCTATGTTTTTTATGCTTCACTTACAAGAAAATGAAATAAATACATTAAAAAATACGTCTAATAATTTTCTTACAGGTGTTTCGTGTTTATTTGCTGACCCATATCCATATACCTATATTACCCATATATACGCATAGTACCCATAGTCATTAACAAATATCTAATCATACCTTGAATTTTTTTTTTAATATACGCATTCGAATTCCCAACGATAACGTAACCAAAACTTCCCAACTGCTTCGCTTTAGAATCTTTTCAATTATTTAAATATTTAACGCTTTAAATAAGCTGTCTGGTTATGGGTTTGATTCCTACTTGGTCCCATAATAATATTAACATTATTTTCATTTCCTCGTCCTTGTCAGACAAAGGGCGGCGTTGTGTTCCGCCACTCAACACGCAACAATGTCTTAATTTATCTACTCTGGTAAACGAGATAAATCGTGAAGTTTATTTAATTATATTATAAGAAAACATAGCAAAACTAATTTAAATGGCATTTGACATTTCACAATAAGTCGGGACGAGTCGAGAGCCCTTAATTGCGTATCTGTCTGTAAGTATCCGAAACTCAAATGTAATTTAGTCTTGCACAACTTTGGGCGAACACAAATAATTTTCTCAACAAGAAGTCAATGGCCGTGGCATATAAAACACTCAGTTCATAGTTTTGTTTAATGCAATTACGTTATTATAGTACTAATATTCAATTAATTATTAATATATTATCTCATATTTTGGTTTATTGATTAGTTAAGGTTATCTTGAATTACGAGCATACTCCTACGAAAGTTATTATAGATGTCAATAGCTTTACCTCTTGGTCGTTGATAGTAAGGTAGGTATAACCAAGACGATAGATAATAATGCCCTGAGCAGGAATTGAACCCATGAACATTGCGTTTACAGTGAAACTGCCTAACTCCGTTACTGTAAAATCAGTACAGTCAAAAGTTGGAGATATTGGTGCTTACATATAATGCTGGTAAGTAGAGTCAAAATTAACTTAACTTTTTTTTAGAAGCTTCACGCTTTATAACGAAAGAGAAGAACCTAAAACACACAACAGTGCGACGAATACGTCGCTTTCTGCTGGAATTCGAGTGTTGCACGTTGAGTGGTGGAACTCAATGCCGAGTTTGTTCTACTCATGCCCCGAGTAGGAATCGAACTCAAAACAATGCATTTACAGTCAAACACTGACCCACTGCGCGACCATGGCCTCTACTCAATTTAACCTTATATTATAATTTTCTTAAAATTATGTTTAGATTTAATGATTTATGTTTAATGAGCTTCCATAAACCTCATCATATTGTCGGTTTTAGTATTTTAATAAACTTTATATTTTATTAGCTTTTTATTACTTTAATTATCTATAGGCGTATGAGATGGTGCCCTTACCCTATAACCCACGCTTTGCCCTTGGTAATATTTGTAATAGTAATCTCGCTAATATTACCTTATATAACTAAGTATTTTTTATAGCTTCACGCTGTATCCCGCACATAGCAGGGTAGGCATAGGGAACCAGAGAACCTAGTGTTAAGACACTCCGTTCTCTTTTAACATTTACGTTTCTCATTTTCCGCTGAATTGCGTGCTGAGTGGCGGAACTCAACGCTGCGCATTGCCGTGTTACCAGAGCGAGGAAATGAAAATACAAAATATTATTTAGTTTTTTATTTCCTGGAGTGGGAATCGAACCCATAACCTGTCGTGTTTACAGTCTCAGTGCCTCACCGCCACGACAAGCGTCAACTTAGTACATGAATCGTAAAAAACCTACAATCTGTACTCAGTATGGTTTACAACGTCTTCAATTTTTAACTTTCTTACCTTACCGTATCTACCGAAAATTGTTTTCTGGATAGCAAATGTTATATTGTCGACTTTAACCAGCAAAGAAAATATCTAATAATTTATTTTATATTTACTATTTCTTTATTAAATCTCATTATCGTTAATTTGAGAATTTAAATGATTGCTATATTTGATTCTATTCGACTCATATATTTAATAAGAATTATTTGAAATAATTATTGCAATTACCCTATTATACTACAACGCGAGTTCGATTTGTTAAATTAAAAATATTTTTTTAGGTATATTTGTCTAAATATGCTTATAAAGAAAAGGTCAAGGGTTAAGGATTATTATTACCTACTCGTCTGTGTACTTGAATTGATATTATATTCTTAAAAAAAAAACACTGAATACAGATTATGAATACAAATTGGTGCAAGATTGAAAACAAGTATAAAAAGCTTCTTCTTCTTAATAATAAACTTAATTGTTTAAACTTTTAATTACAATTTTTAATTTTAATTTTTATAGTCTTGATTCGAGGAATATAATTTTTTATTGAATTCCATATTACTTAATGAAAACATATAAATGTATTGTTTTGTATAAAAACTTAATTACTTTTTTATTTAACCTTACTACCCATATTATTATTATTATAATAATATGGGTTAATGAGGTTCTTTTTTTTATTGTCATTTTTTTTTAACTTCACGCTGTATCTCGCATATAGCAGGGTAGGCAGAGGGAACCAGTGAAACTATTGTTAAGACACTTCGCTCTCTTTCAACAATTCCGTTCCCCACTTTCCGCCAGATTGAGTGGCGGAACTGAACGCAGCGCTTTGCCTTGTTACCAAACCCAGGAAATGAAAATACTTCATTTCCTGGAGTGGGAATCGAACCCACAACCTGTCGCGTTTACAGTTGCACCCTTGTGCCTCTGCGCCACGACAGGCGTTAATGAGGTTCTTTAAGGTACAAATTTAAATATTAAAAGCATTCTGCCCAAATTTAAGACTATGATTATGACTACGAATATAACTTTGACTATGTGTTGAGTATTGGAATTTACACCGCGCTTTGCGTTACCAGAGCAGGGAAATAAAAATAATTTAAATAAAATAATTTCTACGAGTGAGAATCAAACCCACACCTTTCGCGTTTATAGTTAGAAGCTATCATAATAACGTTGCAGGAATGCACCTTAAATCTGTTCTCACTTATTATTTTACTTAATATTAAATAAAATATCGTAGGTACAGTACATGATACGAATAAAAGAAACTTCATGCTACACCACGACGACTTGCATAAGTTATTTTTGTATGAAATTACAAACAGTTATTTAAATTAATATTAAAAAACAAAATTAAAAGAGAAAACCGATTGAATCTATAGCATATAAACATACGTACATACATACATAGCTTCACGCTGTGTCCCGCATATAGCAGGGTAGGCCGAGGGAACCTAATGTCAAGACACTCCTTTCCCCACCACCGAATTATTATTGCGTGCTGAGTGGCGGAACTCAACGCAGCGCCTTGCCTTGTTACCAAAGCCAGTAAATGAAAAATTCCATTTCCTGGAGTGAGAATCGAACCCACAACCTGTCGCATTTACAATCGCATGCTTGTGTTAAGCATACAAAATATATAAGGATATGTAATATAAATATAAAGAAAAAGAATTCAATATAACCTGATGATATATTAATTTATAATTTAATATCTTACAAAAGGATTTTCGGTGTTGAATCTCATGAAAGGAATTAAAGCGAACTTAACCTTTAACGGGTCAGGTCGGTCTGACATGAGCATAACGTAAAGATCAACAGTTAATACTCGTACATCAAAATGTAAGATTACAATTTATATAATTATATGGGTTGCTTATATTTTACAACTGAGAGTGAGAGGCAAAAGCCTTTAAAATTATTGTGTGTATATACGGCAAATTGATTTATTATCAATAAATCAATATATTTATATAAACAAATTTATATTTACTATTTTACTTAATATTTAAAAATAATTATCTAGATCTGTATCTATGTTGTGGAGTGTGGAGTGGAGTGTCTTAACACTAGGTTCTCTGGTTCCCTCTGCGTACCCTGCTATTTGCGGGGTACAGCGTGAAGCTAAAAAAACGTCCTCCATATTTGGTTTTTATAGAAATACTACTGTTACCCGTGACTTCGATTATATGGACTAGCTTCACGCTGTATCCCGCATATAGTAGGGTAGGCAGAGGGAACCTATTGTTAAGACACTCCGTTCCCCACTTTCCGCCCAAACTTGAGACATTGCGTGTTAGGTGGCGGAACTTAACGCCGTGCTTTGTCTTGCCAAAGTGAAGAGATGACAATTAATGAAATATAATCTTTTCTCCAAATGGTAATCGAACCCACAACCAACCGCAGTTACAGTGAAAAGCTGTCCCACTGCATATTGTTAATAGTTAGGAAATTGAGAATAGAGACTATGTTTATTAAGTATGAACATCTAAAACTTATTTATATATATTTATTATTATTAATTTAAATTCATTCACTTTATATTGAATTTAATATTACATATCGTAACATATAATAACATATCGTAGCTATATACATAAAGTTCATCTAATAAATAGTTATGTGGGTATTTGAGTTCAAACGTTGAAACAAGCATAATGGTTTACGAAATATTCTTATTGAAGATGATTTTGAATTTCTGTACGACATGAGATTTGAGTTTAAATACTCAGTACTTATATCATTATTAGTTACGTATGTAATGTAATATTTTTTTTTTTTTTTATTGATAACGGACGGCAAACGAGCAGAAGGACCACCTGATGGTAAGTGGTTACCTTCGCCCATAGACATCTACAACACCAGAGATGTTGTAGATGCGTTGCCAACCTAGAGGATACTGATGGAAGGGGGGACAATGTAGTAGTCCACTATCAGAACCACCACATTTTGGGGAAAGGATGGGTGGGAAAGGGGAAAATCTGGCTTACATGCCATCGAACCGGAACACATCATTAGATATTTGGCGGTTCGTCTTTGACATGATAGTGGTCGCGAGCCAGTCGGAGGACGAACCTCCTACCACCTAACAAAATAAATATATTTTATTAATATTTTAATATGTATGTAAATAGGCAGAGTATGCACTTTTTATGAAAAATATGTATCTTACCTAGATTGACTATATTTAGATAAAAATCAATATTAGATCCGAAGAAAAATACAATTTGTATGAATAAACAAAAAAAATTATTTCAAATTTCGTTTGCTGGTTCTTCTGGTTAGGTTAGAGAGAGGAGCGCGGACAGTGTGGGTAAACATTAATACGCATTTTAAAGGGGCCCCTTAAACATACACTTGGGTCGTAAGTCCCAGGCACTCTCCAAATTCCTATCTCTGCAACACCATGGACCCGGCACCCGCACGGTGAATTCATGGATTACTAAGGAGTTCCATCTCCTCTCAGTTATTATGTAATAATTCATATTTATGTAGCTTACGACATGAAAGAGTTATCTTGTCTTAAATATCTTGTATATACCAATATCAGATATTATCGATTTTGACTTTCCTTATATAATGTTAGTGATCAATTGGATGTATTGCATACTTTCTGTCAAACGACAATTTGACCAGAGCAGTATTTATAGAGCTGTTTAGTTAATAGGTTCCATTTTCAAGATATTATAATTAAGATTTTAACAATAAAATAAAACAAGCTTTAGTAAAATTATTACAAATAACTCAAAAACTACTTATCAGATCTTTACTATATTTAGATGGAACCACATAAGAAATACTAGCTATCATATAAAATAATAAATATCAAGATTGATTCACTCAGTAAAAAACACAAAAAAAAACACAGTTGAATTGAGAACCTCCTTTTTTGGAAATCAGTTAAAACTATAAATCCCCTAAATAGTTATAGATTGCATTCCAAAACAATCTTAGTCGTGGGAAGATGCTATTAGCTATAATAATTGAAATAGTATCTACCTTTATTCAAACTGACATGCGTTGAGTTTAGCCTTTGATTTACCTGTCATCGATCAAAGCCTTTTATAATGTAAGCATATAGATATTTAAATAAATGATGCTTGTATTATAAAGTATTATGTCAGAACCTATGTTTTATGAGAAAATCATAAGATGCGTGTGAGAATGAGAAATCTTGGTAAGTATTTAAAATAAATTGTAAATTTATGGCACGTCTACTTAAATGCATTCATAGTGCATTCAAAACCTAAGTATTTGGATATTTGTATGTTTACCATATATGTAAATAGCATCTCGGTTTCAAGTAATAAGAATTAGCGGAACATATAACAGAGTGTCTTGTCACTGAAAACAGAAAAAATATTTCATTACGGTAACACATTTACATTCTTCTTCTATTTAAGGTTCGTTGACATAATCTCATTTTCCTCTTAATATCATCTTCAACAACCTCAGTGGTTAGTCAATCGACCTAATGTCCTGCTTCACGATGTCTAGCCATCGTTTCCTTGGGTTTAGGAGGTCTAACTCCAGAGACAGACATATCAAGGTGGAAATACTTTCCATGTATCGTCAGGGAGACCTTGGCTGGTATATTTATATAACTAATTAAATTTAAAAAAGCAATGACCGTATATTATTAAAAAAAAAACTTTAAGCATTTATACAGCTATTCGAAATGTATGCATAATATAGTTATTTGATGATCCTAACCTTTTGCATGTGACCAGCCTTACCTTTACATGCTAAAACGTGCATTGGTTTTCGATGTTATCTTTATCCAAGTATAAAGTTGCTACTAATAGCTTTTAAGATGGTACGACTTGTATGGACCAATGAACAAAAATTTAAGTATTCTAAAAATGGTATAATTCTTTAATAATTAGGTAATTATTTTATTTATTTGTTATTATTATAATATAGTAGTCATAATAATTCTATAATGTAAATAATTCTATAATATTATACAAAACTCTTCTTAATAAATGAAATTAGGCACGTAGGTACCATCGGGATTATAGCACTAAGAAAGAATTTCCTGAAATTCCTGCAAGAACTGAAGAAACAGTGATTTTTAGTTATACAACTAACTGAAATGGAAAAATAATTATTTCCTCAGTGAAAATCAAACCCACAACCACCCGCGTTTACAGTCGCCATACCACTGCACCACGATGGCCTCGTGAGCCAAAAGTTTTAAGGACTAAAGGATATAAGATTGTTAATTTTGTTGATGCGAATTGCTAAAATTAAATAATTTTTCTTTTAAATCTAATTTCATAAAGTGCACGTAAGCGATCCATCGTAAATTGCCTTTGCTTAGAATGCTAATCGAGATATTTTAGGCTAAAAATGAGAGCATAAAAATAAAGATAGAAGAAGATGTATCAGAAAATTAGGCGTGAATGTTTTGTTTTTTTCTTGATATCGTAAAAATTATGAAATTTATAATTTATAATTACTTTACTCATGAGGACTTTAGCATGAGGACTCCCCGGAGGGCATGCATGAAGAGGTTAATGACTGTGGACGAGGCGAAAGAGGTATGGAGGGACCGTAGCGTTTGGCGCTCCGTTCTCTCTGACTACCCCGCTAGGGATAAGCGTGAAGTTAAGTGAAGTGAATTACTTTACTCGTTACTATGAGCCAAACGTCCATATGATGGCAGGTAGTTATTAATTTTAACATCAAAATTATGTAACATATAAATATTTAAAAAAATATATATTTATTTTTAAATAATAATTCATATAAAAAGATCGTAATCGTTTCTCGCAACATTACGTTTGCTATAATGTATGTATATTTCTAATGGCTTACTTAACCGAACTCTGTTCCCACGATTCCTCATTTCTATGACATAGAACATAGCGAACTTAGAAGTGGCATGTGTCATTATTAAAGGTCACAATTCTTATGTACTTATTTACACCTTTTATAATAGGATTTTTTATTTATTTATTTTTTAACTTCACGCTGTATCCCGCGTATAGCAGGGTACGCAGAGGGAACCAGAGATCCTAGTGTTAAGACACTTCATTCTCTTACTACAAATCCGTTCCCCAATTTCCGCCGAATTGAGGTATTGCGTGTTGAGTGGTGGATCTCAACGCCGCGCTTTGCCTTGTTACCAAAGCCAAGAAATGAAAATACTAAATTTTAAATTTCCTGGAGTGGGAATCGAACCCACAACCTGTCACGTCTACAGTCGCACGCTTGTGCCTCTGCGCCACAATAGGCGTAGTAGGGTAATAGAAAGAATTTATTTTCAAGACTGCATTTTCCACTTTCCAGCCGAAATCGAAATATTATGTGTTGAATGTCGGAACTCAATGCTACAAATTGAAAAAGAAGAAGTAAAAATAGATTTGAAAATAATTTTAACACCATTGGAATCGAACCCACAACCATTTGTGTTTACAGTCAAGAGGCCACAACGCCGTGATATTATTATTTAATTTGTTTATCATATATTAATAGTCATATATATTTATAATTTATAAAAAACGAAGTCACGATTTCTGTCATAATACTTAATAATAATTTTATGGATACACAATGTTTTTATTTTATTTGTGTCTTAAATACTCATTTTAGATTGTTATATGAATTTGTCAAACCATTATAATATTAACCTACTTAATAAATATAAGTTTGTGAGCGTTTGTTTCTTCTTCTTCTTTTAGTGCCTCTCCAACTAGTGAAGGTTGGCAGTCAGCTTCGCATATTCAGTCCTATTCATGGCAGCATGGAATAGCTCTACAGCGCTTTTGATTCCCGTCCATTCGCGGATGTTCCTAAGCCATGACTTTTTTCTGCGGCCGATTCTCCTTGTTCCAGGAACTTTTCCCATCATTATCAGTTGTAACAGTTCGTATCGGTCATGTCTAAAGACGTGCCCTAAATACGAAACTTTACGCTTTTTGACAGTTAGCAAAAGCTTGCGTTTCTGGAAAGCGTTTGTTTATCTTTGTTTAATTCTTTCCGATTCTTTCTATCCGAAAAAAACTAGACAAAAATCCACAATAATTATAGTTTTCTTCGTCCAATAGAAGAAAAACAAAAGAAAAAAAATAATAAATAAGAATATTTATGCGCATAATAAAAAAGCCTATAGCAACCTCGGCTTTATATCAGCATATATTTTGAATAATTTATATTTTTAATTCATCTGATATTACAACATCACAGCAAAGTTTGCTAGATTATGCCTTATTTTACTCATCTCAGCTTACTCATGGCTTGCTTCGAGGTCGGTTACAATACCGCTGTGGTATTTACGGGTATAAATTAATAATGCGTTAACGATGCGGCTCTTTAAATGCGGTTAATATTCTATTCTTATATGAGCTTTTGTTTCCTTTGTGATTGTCAAAATATATTTCTGCTAGTGTAGAACTAGCAACAGTTAATTTTGAGGACGTTTCAAAAGTGATATTAGTAGGATCTTTTCAAATTTTGATAGCTAGAGAGGGGCTTGGGTAGTGAAAGCGAATAGAAAAGAGTGTTGGGGGGGGTCGGGGGGTCCTTTAAGCCTATATACGCAAGTTCCACTGTATGCATACGATAAATACATATGTAGATAGATATAACGGGAACGGAGTGTTTTAAAGATATAATAGGTTCCCAGGTTTCCTCTGCCTAGCCTAATATCTACGGGATGCAGCGTGAAGCTAAAAAAAAAGATAGATATAAATAAAGCTTACATATAATGAATATTTATCTTGGTTAGGTAAAGTGTGATGTTGAGTTCTATCACTTTTGAATAGTGAAAACCGGAATTGAATGTCAAAAGCTTATCATTTTTTTTCAGAGCATGAGTATGCTAGTTAACTTAATATCTACAATTATTATTGTACTGTTTTAGAAAAATATAAAATATTCAATTCAGTTGTAAGCTTTACAGAATACAAACAAAAAAATAATATTTTTCTTTCCCACCGTTTCCTTCTACACTACTTTTGAGATAAATCATGTTAAATTCAAGGGCGCGTCCGTTTATAATATTTCAGTATAAAACAATGCTTTATTTTGTAAGTGGGTGTGTTATGGACAATGGCGTATCTTCTCACAGGCGAACACTGAAATTGCGTAACGTCAATCGGAACGTCTTTGAAATGTAAAATTATATGTAAAGCTTTTTGAAATGCGCTACCTTTAGATGTATATATTCAAGGCTTTGTTTTTATCTTCACACTTTGACCCGCATAGCAGAATAGGGTATCCAAATAAAATCTAGTGTCAAGACATTGTGCTCACCGCTTTTTGCTTAAATCTGAGACATGGCGTGTTGTATGATGGCTTACGAGGGCGAAGAAATAAAAATATTTTAAATATAATCATTTCCTCAGTGAGAATCAAACCCACAACCACTCGCCTTTACAGTCAGACGCCATACCACTGCACCACGTTGGCCTCGTGAGCCAAAAGTTTTTAGGACTAAAGGATATAAGATTGTTAGCTTTGTTGAAGCGAATTGCTAAAAATTAATCAATTTTTCTATTAAGTTAATATATAATTAAAGAATTAACAAAAAGCCTTACATTAATCCTTTTTTCATATGGTTAAAACGTCAAATTTTTTATATCTAATAATTTTTTCAGTAAGGGTTATCATATCACTACGGTAATATGCGTGAAATCGATTCCTAAATATCGACTGTTGATTGATTTACAAGAATAGCTTTATAGCTTTATAAAATATATATTAAAGTGAACAAAAAGAAGAATTATGGATAGGACATCTTTTTTTTAGGAGCATTATATATTCAAGCATATCCTCCATTATTACGAAAAGCTCAAAAACTAGTCGCCCGATTTTAACTAAATTTTAATCACGAACAATCAGAAGTACTAGCTATCATAAAAAAAGAATCATCAAAATTGCTTTAACCAGTAAAAAATACAGTCGAAAACCTCTTCCTTTTTAAAGTCGGTTACATTACCAATTTATTTTTATTTTATTATTATTATTTTACAACAAATTAAAGTGTTAATTAATTCATTGGGTAGCAACAATAGCAACATATTAGAATTCGAACATAAACATTTAAAACAACATATATATGTAAATTTTGTATCATCTACACGAAAACAGAGGGAAACCTTGAAAGATTAATATATTAAAAAAAAATTTAACAGATGCTGTCGGGTCAATTAGTATGCAAAATTGGATGTGGCCGGTAATCGCCCTTGACATATGTGAGTTTACGACACAGTTACGTTTTATTAAACAATAATTGTAAATAAGTAGACGGATGTAGGTGTGTTAGTGGTTATACAATATTTTATATGACAAAATATCATTTTATTCATAATTTTTAACGCCCACAAGTTGTTTGTATTGATTATGGAGGTGTCATTTTAGGATGTTTTTATGAATGATCAGTGTTGACAGGTAAAGAATAATCATTTTTTTTGTGAAATCTATTTTTTAAGTGAATATTGTTATTTTTGATGTTAATTGTTCATATATTTTGACAGTGACGTATAAATATATATATTAAGTTTCAGTAAGCAGTCATATATCTCTCAGTCGTCAGTCGGAACATAATTAAAAAATAAAAAAATTTAAACAACTATTTTTATGTTTTCGATAAACATCTTATCATTTACGAAAATTACGCAGACGGAGTCACATGAAATTTGGCACGCAAATAGCTTATATAGAGAAGAAGTGCGGAATGCTAATATTTTTTAAAAATAATGCATAAAAAGTATATTAAATAATAAAATAAAAGTTACACACACTACCATATTTATATAAAGTGACATATTCTTTGCTAAAACCAACGCGTTGTTAACGCGTCAACGAGGCCTAGTATTAGTAATTATGTATTTTAAATAAGGGAAAAGAAAAAAAAACGACATGCATCTACTAATTTAAATTTTAAATGATATTTACAAAACGTAAGTAGAGGTTGTATATAATAGCTATTAGAATTTTAAAACTGGTTAATTATAATTTCTAATGAGCTTAGGAAAATAATTTAAGCTTGAAAAAACTAAACATTTATTTTTATCTGTTGTCTCGAAATCGTCCTCTGTATTTTGTCTTTTTACTATTATGAAGACCTGCCAGATGTAGTTTTTGGCTATCCCGTCCATAGCATGGTAGAAAGATGGAACCAGAAAACCTAGTATTTCCGTTCCCCACTTTCCGCCGAATTGCGGCATTGCATGTTGAGTGGCGACTCAACGCCGCACTTTGCCTTGTTACCAGAGCGTGGAACTTAAAATACTAAATATTATTTAAAATTTATATTACCTGGGGTGGAAATCGAACCCACAAACTGTCGCGTTTAATATATAATTGGCGAAAGTAAATGTATAGTGACATAACATTCTTATTTCTCAATAAAATCCATCGTGGTCTAGTTAGGGACTAACTTTAAAACGACAGGTTGTAGGTTCGATTCGATCTACTCATTCTTAGTCGGGTATGATCTTTAATTTATTATCATTATATCGCTATGTTAAGTAGAGTTCCGCCACACAACATGTAATGTCCCAATTTTGGACATAAAAGTACTACACTAGATTCTTTGACAACCCTGTTATGTGGGAAAAGCGTGAAGCTGAACACATATATGAGTAAACGACCGAAATGTCATGATACTATTGAAATCCTATATGTATTTTGTGTGTTAAAGGTCAAAAGCATTAATCTTGCAATTTACATCACTAAATGACGCATTAAGATGAACTCTTGTTATTTTAGTATGCAGCCGAGAATTGAATTGACTAGCTATTAATATTATAAGTGGTCAGTTACACGGAATTAGGTTTTTATAGTGTTTTGGGTAAGTTATTGGGTTTATTCATATATTATTTTTTATTTCGTATGTTTATAACGTCTTTAGTTATGCATAGTATAGATTTGTATAACTTTTTAAATATATAAGAACTTACATGTAAAATATAGGACATATGTTGTTATTAATTTCATAATTATTGTTATAGTTTTTTTTTTTAACTTCACGCTGTAACCCGCATATAGCAGGGTAGGCAGAGGAAACCAGAGAACCTAGTGTTAAGACACTCCATTCTCTTTAAACAATTCCGTTCCCCACTTTCCGCCGAATTGAGGCATCGCGTGTTGAGTGGCGGAGCTCAACGGCGCGCTTTGCCTTGTTACCAAGCCCAAGAAATGAAAATACTAAATTTTACGTTTCCTGGAGTGGGAATCGAACCCACAACCTGTCGCGTTTACAGTTGCACGCTTGTGCCTCTGCGCCACGACAGGCGTTATAGTTATTGTTATTATTTTGTTATTTTATAATCTGTCGCACTTCATGTGTCATAATTTGGAAAAATTATCAAATTTGTTTATTTGCTAATTTTACACCAATTATGATTAAATTATATTAATATTTTCCCATATCTAAAATGTCAAAGTGTTTTAAAAAAAAAAACATACTACAAAATTACATTCGAAATCATCATCGATCTTAAATTCTGTTCATTCAACCACAGATTATGCAAGCCATTGTATATGACATAATAGGTAATAAAGACGTGGCGACATTTGCTATTTTTATCTGTGATTTATGGTTATTAGCCAGTATTGGCCATTGTATTAGTGTTTTTGGATAATGTCAGTATTGACGAAATTAAAAAGTTAGGATAATGGCGGGAAAGAAAAAGTTTAGTTATATACATTATATTAAGCTTTTTACTTATATTTTTTTATTCATATTTATATAATAAAAAGTAAAATATCAATTTTAATTATTTCATTCAATTCCAAATTAACATACGATTTTTTTAAATACTTTTTTTCAGCTTCACGCTGTATTCCGCATATAGAAAGGAAGGCAAAGGGAACCCGATCGACCGAGTGTCTTAACCCAACCTAGTGTTAAGACACTCCGTTTCCCACTTTTCGGCTTGACTCAATGTCGCGCTTTGCCTTGTTACCAAACCCAGGAAAAGTAAATTTTTTATTTCCGTGAGTGGGAATCGAATCCACAACCTGTCGCGTTTACCGTGTCAGGCCTGTACCCCTGCACCACGACAGGCGTTTTTTAAGATAAATAATGTTTAAATATATTTTTCTTTTTTTTACATGACCTACTGGCAAACCATAGATTATCTGTATCTTTTTACTTTTAGTCAATGGTAACTCTTTTGTTGAGACAAAGAAACAGTTTTATTTTAATATCACATTCGATACCATATATTCTAACAATAGATACGAGTACTGATAGTGCAGATACTTTACAATTCACGTGAATATGCTTTCTCCTGTAATCGACAGTTGTCTGATTGAGACGTCTTCGAGAACACGCTTTCATTTTTAACGATTATAGTGATGTAACCTTAGAAATATTTTCTTACTATATTTGTCGATGAATTTATTTATAGAATTTGGATTTAAATCATATTTTATAACTTTTACGCTTTCTTCCGCATAGCAGTGTCAAGACTCACAGAAAACCTAGTGTTAAGACATTCCATTTTCCTCTTTTTACATAAATTAGAGACATTACGAGTTGAGTGGCGGAATTTAATACCGCGCTCTGTCTAATCAAAGCGGGAAAATAAAAGTAATTTTTAAATAAATCATGCCATCGAGTGAGAATTGAACTGACAACCAATCACAGTCAAATGCTGTCCCATAATATTACGACGGCCTAATGAATATACTTTATAATACCATTATTTATGAGTAAATGCTTATCAATATAAAATATTTTAATATTCTCTAAGTCCATCGAGACACACCTAGTTCACGTTGTGACTCTAAATTCTAGATATTATCTAAATTTATAAGTCAATTTCAAATATAATCATTTCCTCGTTCTAAAATAGACAAAGTGCGTATAAGAATCAGAATTAATTTTTATTCGTTCTTTGTTATTGTATATGTATATGATACAGTAGATTAATCGTGAAAGTGACCATTTAAAATTAATTGAATATGATATTATGTTATTAAATACACATACATAAATATTAATTATATTTTAGAAAAAAGAGTCCAAAAAAGGCCATTTGTTGCACATTGAGACAGTTTGGCTGAAAGCGTGAATGGTTGTGGGTTCGATTTCTACTCGGGGTAATGATTATTAATCCTTAATTAGTCGCATGGGGTGGTGAGCGACCTCGTAAGCATTCTAGCTTCCTAACTGTCCGGGAACTACTCAAATTAGCCATGTTTAGAACATTAACTTGGGAGGATATGGCGCTGCTTCTTTGAGTGTCACTGTGATCTCCATGCGACCAATTGTGTGATTATCTGGATGCGCCTAATTAAGGGTAAAATAATGATCATTACCCCGCTCTGGTTAAATAAAGCGCCGCGTTGTGTTCCGCCACTCAACACACAATGTTTTCAACTCGGGCGGAATGAGAAGAACGGAGTGTCTTAACAGTAAGTTCTCTCTGTGCACCTTGCTATGCGTGATTTACTAATTGAATTAATATAGGGCTTGATAAAGATATTTAAATTGAAGGAAATGGTGAAATTAATTCGTATTAGTATGACAGCTGCGGAAGCTCTAGATAGGATTGAACAACATTTTTATCGTTGAGTATATAAACAAGTTATCGATTTCTTAAAAAAATATATAAATTTTATTAAAATAAAATGTTTCAAAAGGGAAAAAAAAAATCCTCTATTACTTTAATTTCTTTTTCAGCTTCATGCTTTAGCAGCTTATCGTCCGAATTCGAGACGTTGCGAGTTAAGTGGCGGAATTCAACGCCGCACAATGTCATACCAAAGCGGAGAAATAAAAAAAAAAAATAGTATATTCATACAAAAACTTAAATACAATCATTCCGAATCACACTTATGTGTAAGCTTATGTAATATGAGTATATGGTTGTATGTATATAGAAACTTAAGACAAGCTAATAGGATCTATTAAAATATGTCGCTGAGTTATTTAAAATAGTTATATTAATAGCAAGTATAAATAAATTACTTTTTTTTTTAACTTCACGCTGTATCCCGCATATAGCGGGGTAGGCAGAGGGAACCAGATAACCTAGTGTTAAGACACTTCATTCTCTTTCAACATTTCCGTTCCCCACTTTCCGTCATATTGTGGCATTGCGTGTTGAGTTGAATTTTACATTTCCAGGAGTGGGAATCGAACCCACAACCTGTCGCGTTTACAGTCGCACGCTTGTGCCTCTGCGCCACGACAGGCGTCAATAAATTACATATCACAGTATATTTCTTAAATAAAAATTTGCATTCAGGAAATATTATATTGTATTACTAATTTAAATATATAGTTAAGTAAGCTACGGATTTCAACTTCTATAAAGCTTTTTTTTAAGTTAATTTCTTTTGGGTGTTAATTAATATGGAGGTCTGATTAGAAAAAATCTTCATAAGTGACTCAAAGTCAATGTTTAACGTTTAATATTTTTAAATGAATGAAAACGAACGACGGATGGGTATGTGAGGTTTTATCTGGTTATCCCCCGTAATGTTATGACAAATGATATCATCGATTATCCTAAATAGTAAAATTTTATTGTAATATAGCTTACAGATCGGAGTACCTTGTAACCTAAACTACCTTGTCCATAATAGCTAGTAAATTCATGGATTCTAACAATTATTAAAAATAACTATAATAAAATGTTAAATCCGTGGTATTTTTTTTAAATTATGTTTATGTCATTAAATTATGTAAAACAAAAAATAAAGAAGCTCTTGTTATTAGTGTCTTCGTCAAGGCGATTTTGTTTTTTTAAACTACATTATATCGATTACAGAATTAGACAGGTATTGGTAAGGTCAACATAATAAACACGTCAGTTTTCGGTATTCAAGAGGTATTCTTGACCGTGGATAATTTAGTTTTAATGACATTTTAACATTCATCTAATTTATGGATTGTAGAAAAGTCAGAGATCAAAAATATATGTTCGAAATAAAGACGAAAAACTTAACTTCTTATATATATAATCGATAGGTTAATCGATTTTCGATTGTTACGATGATAGTAACTTCGTTTTCTACTTGCTTGTTCTTTTTTAATGATTGTTCTGATCACTACGGACACGTGATCCGAACCTTTTGTAAACTTTCTCGATATTTTCATATTACTTAACTATGCTTAGGAAATGAAATAAAATTATGTGTATAACAAATAAGTACTTCCAAAGAGAGTCCAAATATTTTAGTCGCCTACTTCTTATCAATAAATTAATATTATTGATTAATTAATTAATTAATTAATACTTAAATGTTTGCATTCAAAAAAATTTTAATAGTTTCTTAAGAAACTTTTTATTAGGTTTATTTTAACTATTTTTCTAATTTATCAGATATAAATGCAAAAAGGCCATATCCAAACACTTTTGCAACAACTACAAAAAAAATCCAAAAAAATATCATATGTTTTCTTACAAAATTTCAATATAAATATATATACGTTAATTCTAAAAATAAATTTCATATATAAAGTAAGCGTGAACCATTCTAAGAGCATCTATTAGCATCTAACCACAAGGCGGTATTTTGTAACTCTTCGATACTTGCAAAATGCGTTAAACAAATTAATTTGTGTAAACATTACACAGTGGACAGTAGTTTTACAGTCACTTCACGTACTGAGATGAATGATAGTGAGGTACTATCAGATTTTAGATAGAATTAATAATGTACTATTCTCGAGACTATGTCAAGGTAATGTTTTCTATTTTAAAATATGTGGTTTTATAAAATTATAGTAATATCATTTTTAGTTGAATATTAAAATGCCGCTTTCAGCCCGAATTCGAGACATTGCTAGTTGAGTGACGGAACTCAACGCCGCGCAATGTCATACTAAAGCGGAGTAATGAAAATATTTTAAATATGATTATTCTACTACTAGTAATACTTATTAAAACGAGTATATAGAAACTTAAGACAAACTAATAGGATCTATTATAAGGTATGTCATGTAGTTTCTTTGCTAGTGTAAGCATATTATATTTTTCCCTGCACAGTATAATCTAGTTCTAGTTTCATTCGCCTAAATTTTTATGCTTTATTCATACCGCAACCCTTAAAATTACAATGACTTATTTAAAAAATATCAATTTTTGCAAAACGTCAAATAAAGAATTGTACGTTTTGTTATGTTTTGATAAGAAATTATATATTTAAAAAAATATTCTAATTTATATTTTTATTTAATCAAAGTCAATAAAGATCGTTGTCTTAAGTCGTTTCGGGGCAAAAAGTGAAATCCTGCTACGTTTTATTAGGTCTATAATTTTAAAGGTGCGACACATACTATAAATAAAGCAAGCCTGTCGTGGCGCAGAGGCCCAAGCGTGCGACTGTAAATGCGACATGTTGTGGGTTCGATCCCCACTCCAGGAAATGTAAAATTTAGTATTTTCATTTCTTGGGTTTGGTAACAAAGCAAAGCCACTCAACCCGCAATGCCTCAATTCGGCGGAAAGTAGGGAACGGAATTGTTGAAAGAGAATGGAGTGCTTAACACTAGGTTCACTGGTTCCCTCTGTCTACCCTGCTATATGCGGGATACAGCGTGAAGTTAAAAAAAAATAAAATAAAAATAAAGCAATTCTAATGCCTAATTAATAAAGAAGCTTTTCTTATCAACATATTCACGCCTCGTTTGAAATTTTAGTATATTTAGAAGCTTCTTTACGTAAATTGCCAATGTTTAATCGAGCAAAGCACTCGCGACTAGGGTAACTCAAGCGACAAGTGAACATCTCTAAAGGTTAATTAGCTTGCTAATCTGTGTCATTACTGTATTTACATCATTCTGCTAATATTAGTATGGTAATCTAATACTATTGTATTTAATATACATAGGTATGTGTTGAAATATTTAACATGAAATAATTTTAAGTAAATTATGAACTTTAAACAGATATTGGTAACGGATTGACAAGTTATTTTTGAAAGGTCAAGAGAAACAGTTATATGCTTTATGCTTTTGTTCATTTAATTAAATACACACTCACATAGCTTCACGCTATATCACGCAAGCAGGGTAGGCAGAGGGAACCTAGTGTTAAGACACTCCGTTCGCCATTTAATAAATGTCTTCCGAATTAATGAGATTAATAGTTATTACGTAGTGTAGTTGCTTTTTTTTTATTGAAAATCCATGTATGCACATATGTATATTTGCTAATAATTTAGATTTTAACAAAAAATTTAACCGACTTCATATAAAATGCTATAAAAAGTAAAAGTGTTACGAATTACTCAAAAACTACTCAGATCTAACTAATTTTAAATGGGTGTTCCAATTCCTACACACATCCCACCGGAAGCACTAGCTATCATAATAAAACTTTCTTTACTGAGTAAAAAGTTATGCACATAAAAATACAGTGGAATTATAACCTCCTTATTTTTTAAGTTGTTCTTATTAGAAGAGATATTAGAGAAGAGATACAAAAGAATCATAAAATTAGCGCAATTGAAGTTGCGGACGATAACTAGTTTTACATAAAATGTTCTTGGCAGTTTATTGATCATGATCATATTTCTTGTTAGTTTTGCAAATTCCTAACAAATTAATAAATCAGACACGGATGTATGGAAAAGCATTATAAAAGAAGCGTTTATTAAAATTATGGTGCAAATGTATAATTGTTGATTTTCATGGCAATTACTAAGTTTTAAGGTCGAGGCCTTGAATGAACTTGACTTTCTATAGAGAGCTTTCTATGGGATTTATTTACTTGTTGTAGAAAGTAAGGGAAATATATAATTTACATTATATTATTTGAGAACGATTATTGAATTGTATTTAATGTTTTTTTTTTAAACTTTTAATAAGGCAAAACGCGGCGTTAGGTTCCGCCACTAAGCACGCAATGCCTCATTTTAGTGGAAAACGGGACACGGAAATCTTAAGAAAACGGAGTTAACACTTGGTTGTGAAGTTCCCTTTGCCTACCCTGCTATGTGCAAGATACATCGTGAAGTTAAAAATATATATATATTTGTTTTTCATATATGGTTACGAAAACATATATATATATATATATATATATATATATATATATATATATATATATAGACACATATATGTACATAAAATTTCAACAATTTCAATATTCATATTTAATTATATTTTAGTACATTTAAAGGCAGAGTAAGTATTTATTTTATCTTTTTACTATTAAAAAGACGAAACAAAGCAACTTGTATTCTTAACATGGCAAATAATATCCGCCTAGTGATCTTTTATCCATCGAGATTGCCTTGATGCCTATTAATATAATGTTACTACTGTTTTTATTATTTATTATATAGCATAATAACAACTTTCTATGGTAACCGCTTTTTCAGCTTTACGCTTGGTAGCAGAGGATTTAGTGTCAAGATATTCCAGTCAGTCAATCTCAGTTCAAGAGTTCTTACCGTAAGCTTTTTATTGTATTAATTGATCTATATTCCGTTTTAAGTTCATATAAA
>JAKGSA010000305.1:183316-197472 GCA_033558755.1 Philaethria dido | reverse complement strand
TATATATATATATATAGCATTTTAAATGTACGTAAAATTATTATAATAATTTTGGTAGATCTAATACAATAGAATAATCTCCTTAATTCCATGAATATATCTTATCATGAATTATTTGACTATTAAGATTGTTTCTTATTATTTGCCATAATTACGTTATTATCACCGGAAAAAAAATCGGTTCAGAATAGTATAAAAGTAAACAAGAAAAAAACAATTTTTAGAAAACGTGTAATAAATTGAACATAGCGATTTCTCTATAGAGATGCTAACAATAACATAATAAGTTGTAAAAAGCATAGGAGAATTTCATCGTAGCTTCAATTTTTTATGTTTTTTAATACTTTTTTATACTTATAACGCATTAAAAATATTAAAAAATATTAAATAATATTTTTTTCCAGTGAAATGTTATTTTGAAAATCGTTATTTATAAATATAATGAATATTGTCAAATATCTATATATCTATGTACATATTTCTTATTTTACATCACATATAGGTAATAACAATTTTACTATTGGCAAAGTACAAAGTAGCAATTTTATAACAAACTTTGAATTTTAAAGGCTTATATAACCAACGTGAACTTTAATTTATTTTAACACATTGTTAAATGAAGCTTCGTAAATGGATGAATTGGTCTTACTTAATGAGATGCCATTTGGCTCTCTATTTAAATAATGACATAAGAGCTAGTGTTGCCACAATACATAGGTTCTAGATATATTATATTGTACATAATTGAGTAGATGCCAAGATTACGTTTATTTTATCTAACAGACAACGTACTGCTAAAAGTACTGGCCAAAGTATGCAAAAATTTATGAAGTAACCTACTCGGGTAGTGTGGGGTAGAACTGAGGGAGTATTTCACGATATTCCTACGAAAATGGGAAAAACGAGATTTTGGATTTAATTACACAAAAAATATCGCGTAAAATATCATTTTAACGCTTTTTTTTCATGCACTATGGACGTATCTGTTAGAATAAAATTAATATAGATATTTTTAAAATTTATATAGATATTTTTGATATATCTTCTTCTACGATTTGATCTTGATTATTTACGTTAAATTAACATAACATTTGTCAAAATGCTCAGGCTATTAGTAGGTTGTACATATTTTTTTATTTCACTCCTTTGCATATTCCTCTCCTTCCCAAATTTAAGAATTCTAACAAGGAAATTACTTTTAAAAAAGTAACAACTCTTTGAACCTGATATCAATGAAACAAAAATACATGTTGACCACTAAACACAGATGGGTCACGTCTTCACATTTAACACCACAATATATTACAATACAAAATAACAATTTCAAAGCGAATTATGAATATTTTGCCATTTTCTATGTATATTCTCATGTAGTCGTAACTATGATGCAAACGCTCAGCATAACTATTAACAGAAACAATAGGCGTGTATGGATTTTACGATAGGTACTCACTGTAACATCTCATTTAATCATTTGACCTATTGCCTAGTTTAAAGGTAACATGATATGATGATGAAAACGTAAATGAACTGTTAAATATTATAGTTTCTAAAAGATAGATGGATAGATAAAAGTCTTTGAAAAGATCTCTTTTTTAGCTTCACGCTGTATCCCTCATATAGCAGGGTATGCAGAGGAAACCTGTGAACCTAGTGTTAAGACACTCCATTCTATTAAGAATTGAGGCATTCCGTGCTGAGTGGCGGAATTCAATGCCGTGCTTTGCCTTGTTACCAGAGCGAGGAAATGAAATTATAAGATATTAATTATTTTAAATCTTAAAAAAAATCATTTCTTGGAGTGAGAATCGAACCCACAACCTGTCGCGTTTACAGTCGCACGCTTGTACCTTTGCGCCACGATTGGCCTTTAAAAGATACATTGTGCAGGTAGTTTAAATAAAGTAAGAAGTGCACAAAAGCTATGAAAGCTTTGAAATTATTTACAATATAGCGGATATTATGATATGGCGTGTCCAAACATTTTCGGGTCATAGAAACGGAACATCTTCTATTACATTATGTAACTGAGTGAGTCAATGACAAAATGGTATAAACCACATTACAGTCATTTAAAGTAGAGATTCAAGTGTAAATATTTTTAGTCGTGATATAGCAAATTAAACATTTCATTGAGACCATCGTGGCGTAAAGGATGTCTTAGTGTGAGATGCGTGGTTATGGGTTCGATCCCCACTCGAGGAAATGATTATATGCTCATTAATGTCATTTCTTATATATATTTCTTTATAATAAAAAAAAATAAAAGTCAGTGTGAGATTTGAATCCGCATTCCTTACCGCCAACATATAATATATTTGATATTTGTTTAAAATTGATGCTAAAGATACACTTCATATATGACATATTGACATATATATATATGACATATAAGACGCGTTATTTGTAGGTTCGAATACGTTTCTATTTAATTTTGCTGTTTATAAAAAAAGTAGATCCAATCACTTAACATAATATACGATGTCAGTATTTCAGGTAAAGTGGAATTCGGAGAAATGATTCACTGATTCTCTTTCCCATGGCAAAAAAGCCAATTCACCAGGTATATATACGAAATGGGCGGAAAGCGGGGAACGGAGTGTCTTAACACTAGCTTCCCTCTGCCTACCCTGTTATATACTAAAAAGTAAGTGGACTTATAAAATATTGCAAGTTGTTAAGACATCTTTATGCAAACTTTTCCTTATTTAGCCAGTACTTCCTTTAAGCGATATCTAATAACCTTAAACTATGACACACTTTTGATATTACGTTATAAGTATATGTTTATTTAGATAGACGTGTTTTATGCGGTAGTGTAGGTGTATTTGTTGTGCGCCAAATCAGTGCAGTTTTACATATACCGTAGCATGAAATTTGGCACACTTATAGTTTATATAGAGAAAGAATGCAGAATGCTAACATTTCTTTAAAATAATGCATAAAAAGTATATTAAATTAACAAATTAAATGTTACACAAACTACCATGGTTTGACATCCATGTTTATATTAAATGACATATACATTGCTAAAGACAACGCGTTGCTAACGCGTCAACGGGGGCACTAATATTCACAATTGTGTCACTCAATAGCTTCCGTTTTCCAATAATTTAGTAACTTAGGTAGAAATAACTCTTCGCCGTATTTATTTAGCAAGAGAATCGTACGTGACAATGACAAATAGTCATTGTCCGGAGCGATATTTATTATGCCAATTGTCATTTGCGGTCAGTTGTACCATATGAACCATATAGGTTTCGTAAGCTTACAAAACTAAAAGTTCTAGTCTTTTAGAAACACGAAGTGGTACATAATATTTTAAATATAAATATTTGGCTCAAGCGGGATTTGAACTCACAACCAACGCGTGCAGTTAGGTACGTGCTGTTAGGCTGTAGATTCGATGTCCACTTGTGGAATGATTAAAAATAGAATTAAATGAAATATTAATTAATGTAAATAAATTATTTACATTTCCCCTTTCTAGTATGACAAAGCGCGGCGTTTAATTTCGTCAACCAACAAGCAATGTGTCAAATTTTGGCAGAAAGTAGTGTCTTCACACACTATGTTCTTTTGTTATATAGAAAAAACGAGCAGCTGCGAAGCAAGAACTTCAAGCAAAGTATTTACGCTATATAATTCTCGCCCGGTAATTTTTAAAATTTGTGTTCTTAAAGCGTTTATGATTGAAGTTTCTGCCACCTATACTGTGCTGTATATATCAAGAAAAGGTGTTATTCTATTCATTTTACTGTTATTTATTATTACGTTTCGATTTATGACTATCGCCATACTAGCTCAGTTTGAAAGACAAAATAATTGTGAATTCGATTAACAGTAAGGTAAATCATAATTAAGATTTTAACAATAAAAGAAAACCGACTTCAAAGAAAATGGACTAAAAATTATTACGAATAATATTGTTTGTAAAAAAAAATGAAAATTTAGCTAATTCAAATCCATCAAATTAAATAATTGGAAAAATTTTATCTTATTTCCTAAGTTTATATAAAGTAAAATGAAAAGTTGAAAAAAGGTACGTACCACGTGTCCGTAGTGATCAGAATATATATTATAAATGTAATAATAGTAATTAATATTTAATAATTTCATTTCTTTGCTCTGGTAACAAGGCAAGACGCGGCGTTGAGTTCTGTCACTCGGCACGCAATGCTTCCCGGCGGAAAGTGGGACACGGAAAAAGAGAACGGAATATCTTAACACTAGATTCTCAGATTCCCTCTGCCTAGTCTGCTATGTGCGGGATCCAGTGTGAAATTAAAAAAAAAGTGTGTATGGGCTGCCATTGACCACGCGAGCGAAGCCGCAATTAATAACTAGTAGTAAATAGTCATGCTATATAATGTTTAGTGAATATTTCTCCTAGTATAGTACGCTGTTGCTGAGGGCGCATAATGTTACGTATTTGTGTCACTTTCGCTTTTAAAGAGATGTGCGAGACGAATGTTAGCGTTTGTTTTGACGCCTATACACTTACGTGAACTGAAATGACCGTTTACTTGAAAATAAATATTTGAAATGTGTATTATTATTATATATATTTACTTTATAAAAAATAATAAAAGGCCTGTCGTGGCGCAGAGGCACAAGCGTGCGACTGTAAACGCGGCAGGTTGTGGGTTCGATTCTCATTACAGGAAATGGAATTTTTCATTTCCTGGGTTTGGTAACAAGGCAAAACGCGGCGTTGAGCTCCGCTATTCAGCACGCAATGCCTCAATTCAGCGGAAAGTGGGGAACGGAGTGTCTTAACACTAGCTTCCCTCTGCCTACCCTGTTATATGCGTGAAGTGAACATTTTTAAAATCAGGTTTTTTCACGATGTATTGTAAGTACAAATTCTCGTCTTTTCATTTGATACTGTATTAGGAGGATTCTAAAATAGTTAAGAATTTTACAAAAAAGGAAAACCGACTTCAAATAAAAAGTAAAAGTAAAATTATTACGCATAACTCAAAAACTAAAAAGATCAGACGCTATAGCTATTATAATATATAAAAAAAGAATTGTCAAATTTAGTTCAGTCAGTAAAAAGTTATGAGGTATTACACATAAAAAAATACATGTATAATTAATTTTTTTTCATCAGAACTAAAGGTGTATTCCAAATTTCAAGTCAGTTGGCTAATTTACCTTACAAGTTTTGACCTATACTATGATAACTAATACGGCAAACAAAAAAATTAATAAAAGCTGACAAAAAAGTTCCTTTTTGCGTATAAAGATGACATAGTTAGCTTTTTATCAAAGAAACTGATATTTTACAGTCTTTTAGAATGTAGTTTTCAAGCAAAAAATGAATTGATGAAGTTCATTTCGTAACAAATGCAAATTCAATTAATAGTAATATGATACATGTAATTTATATTTTTTATTGCTTCGGCATAATGTTATATTAATTTATTGGTAGACCTTGTCCTTATGTCATTTATCATTATTAGCGGATTCACACTTTTTCCTGCATAACTATAGGCAAAGAGAACTTAGTGCTAATATTCTCCAATCTCCACTTTCCGCTCAAAATCGAGACATTGCGGGTGGGTGACGGAACATAACATCGCGCTTTTTTTATTTAAACGGGAAAAAATAAAAAAGTGGGTGACGGAACATAACATCGCGCTTTTTTTATTTAAACGGGAAAAAATAATCTTTTTGAGAATACGTAAAAAATTTGAGCGCAGCGGAACCCGAAGTCGCGCCTCTTGGAAACCGCCCAAGCGCTCTAACCATTAATCCATGCGTTCTTACTTCAACTTATATATGTTGTTAACATCTCTGTAGAGAGATTTTTACAAGTTTCTGCTACGCAGAAATCTAAAAATTTCCGCTGCGTTCAAATTTTTATACGTTTTCTAAAAATGTTTGACTAAAAGTGTGTGATTAACATTATTCGAGTGGGAACCGAATCGAACACACAACTATTTACAGATACTATTCTACTGCGTCACAATGGCCTTTCTATAATGCTCATATTACTATACCATACATAATATATATATTATAATAATTATATTATACTCACACGACCTATTCGCCTTGACAAATGAAATAATACCATTTATGGGAACTAAAAATATTCAGTTATAATAAAAAATGCGTAAGCAGATGCTTTAATATAAACAACATTGATTTTAAATTACTTTGAAGACATATTTGGAAAACCGTTTTATGTCATCGATTAATATTTATATAGTGTCGATAACTGTGCAGAGAAAATGTTTGTAATAATCACGCAATAAATATTACTGTTCCCGTTGACGCGTTAATAACGCGTCCTAGCAACGTATGTATATGTCACTTTATATAAACATGGATGTCAAACCATGGTAGTGTGTGTGTGAAATTAATTCCATTAATTTTATATTTTTTTTAAAAAGGGATCCAAAGTGTTTGCTTCACGTATTTTTCAATATATGGTAAAATGACAATCTCTCCTTCTCTGACTACACCGCTAGGGACAAAGCGTGAAGTACGTAAGTACGTAAAACAATCTGTTGCATATTCTGTTCTACAATTATTTTCAATTTTTAAATATAGAGAACGGAGTGTCATAACACTATATTTTTTTCTAGCTAAGACAACATTTACAAAAAAAATGGTCTGACATTCTAACATATAAACATTACGTATACCATCTATTTTGACAAGAATAGTTAATTAATTTGTTTTAAGTATTGAAATATTATATGCGATATATTACGATGATATAATACGACAACATAAGCGATTCTTTCTATAAGATTCATATCATCATTTGTAAAAGTCTCATTTGCAATGCTAATTTAACAATCGCGTCTGCATGGCGTTATGTTGCGGCCAAATTAGAAAAAAACTTTATTAAATGTAGTCTATACACTATGTGTTATTCTGATGTGTAAGCTATATTATTGTAAGATTTCTAGATCTGTTCAGTAGTTTTTACTAGTAAGAATAACAAACATCTATCCAATGTTCAAAATAACTTGTATATAATTTTATAAAGGTTGTCCCAAAATTAACGCAAGATTTGACTTTGCCGCCATTTGCTATTATATTCAGTATTCATTCGTTATTAAAAGACTAAAATGGCATTTTCTATTTAATTCAAATCTTGCGTTAATTTTGGGACACACTATATAATGTAAAATTGGTATTATAAACAAAAAAATCCATAATTTAGTCTATTACAGCGCTTGAAAATATTATTTAGAATATAAGGTTCAAAGGGGTTCCGGTTCCGGTTACGCTATATCCAAAATGATATTAAATGAAAATATTTTAATTGGATTTATTACAGGTAGAAAGCTAGACCATGGACCAAGGACAACTATAAAGTGTTCGAAACGTATTTTCAAAAATGTATTTCCGAATACTAAAATATACGCGATTAATTCGGTTAAAATTAAATTAAAATTTCTTTTAATATATGTAAAAATCGCAAAAATCAAAGATCTCATTTATTAATTTCATAAATAAAAAAAAAAAATAGATTAATTATCTTTAACCTATTAGAACATCTCCATTACAATTTATATTCTGTGGTCAAATTAGTCTTAGTCGAGATAAGTCGTGATATTTTTCACTCTAAATCACAGCAATGAAGCAACTGCCATTATTTAACGAATTAGTAATATTCTCACGCTTGTAAGGTAACTTGATTGTTGTATTCAATACAGTATATGGTAGTAATTAAATGTGGTTAAATGCAAACTTTGTAATATTTTTAAATATTTTATGTCTAGAAACCTTGAACAATTTTATGTAAAGACCATAATATTAATTTTTTGGTACTTTTTGCAGCTTCACGCATCAAATATAACATGGAGTTAAGCCGTCTTCCACTCTCCGGTCTAAATAGAAATATATTTTGTTTTTAATCTAAATATATAAATGTTGATTTACATTTATAATAAAGTCACACTGTTGGATGGAAACTAGAGACTATTTAAAAATGCTTCTTCAAAATAATTTTGAAAATTCGCTGTATTTAGAAAACTTTACAAGCATGAAAGATGATGTTAATTTCCAGTGTCCTAAATCCTATTGTTGACAATATGAGTTTATTTATCAAGCCTCAGCCTCTTACCACGAATTCTATAAAATACTTCTACCTAAATTACCCTTAGATCTCATTAAATTCAAATGTTAAACGTTACAAAATACAAATTTGTTTTTTTTTAACTTCACGCTGTATCCCGCATATGCCGGGATAGGCAGAGGGTACCAGAGAACCTAGTGTTAAGACACTCCGTTCTCTTTTAACATTTCCGTTCCCCACTTTCCGCCAAATGAGGCATTGCGTGTTGAGTGGCGGAACTCAACGCCGCGGCTTGCCTTGTTACCAAACCCAAGAAATGAAAATATGAAATTTTACATTTCCTGGAGTGGGAATCGAACCCACAACCTGACGTGTTTACATCGCACGCTTGTGCCTCTGCGCCACGACAGGCGTCTATATTAAATTATACTATATTATAAACATCATAGCACCTTAATCAATCATAATTTCCCAGCAGTAAATTAAATATTTACGTATTATTATCTAGGATGTGTCAAAGAGATGAACAAACACCGTAGCAAAATGTCAGCAATAAAATATTAAATAATTATAGTTCACCATTGAAATAAGCTATATATGGCATAATTCGGTATCTATAGTTTATTATGAAACGATTTTAACGATGATAGTTTTTATGGCGACCACATGCGGTTTATTTGAAAATAGATATGATGTAATTTAACATAGTTAATTGGGCAAGAGTTAGTCATTTATGCAATTTGTGCGGAATATATATAATTGATGGTCTTAGTGATATATCACTCTTATTTATTCAATTTTTAATATTTTAAGGATATATCATGTTTTTTTTAATCTTACTGTTTTAAATCCTAGTGAGTATAGGTGATTTTTTGTTACGCTTTTACGCAAAAATTACTTAACGAATCAACATGAAACTTTACACCAATAACTTATCCATCAGAATAATTATTATTGAATATTGTATAATATAACAAAAAATATCTAGTATAATATAAAAAGAGTTATGACCAGGTTTTTTAATATTTTCTTTCAAAATAATTATTAGAAAAAGAAATCGACAGTTTTTGTGTAAAATACACTGAAATATACGTTGTTAGTGACACGCAATCGCACAGAGATTTTAACATCATTCGTTCTAACGACTTATTTTATACTCTTCGACTTATTTTTGTCTCAATTTCATAAAGTAAATATATAAAAAATATCAATAATATATTTATAGTAGCTTTTGCATATAAAGAAAGTTTAAACTTTGCTAGTTTTTTTTACCCAACAAGAGATTCAAATCCAAGGCCGCCCGCAGTGCGTTTGCTTTCATTACTTCTATGTCGACAACGTGTAAACATTAATTCATCAAAATATTCTCACAAATGATCTATCGAAAGCTTACATGGCTGTCAGGTCAATTACTCGGTTGTTAACTGACATCGTTATCGTCATCTAGATATACCTTCTTAGCAGGATATATTTTTTATCTTAGTTCAAACGTGATTTAAATTATTGTTATTGTGTTTAAAGATTTTTTTTAGGTTCATGCTGTATTCCACACATAGCAGGGTAGGCAGAGAGAACGTGAGACCTAGTGTTAAAACACTCTGCTCCCCACTTTCCACTGAATTGAGGCATTGCGTGCTGAGTGGCGGAAGTCAACGCCGTGCTTAACCTTGTTACCAAACCCAGGAAATGAACATACTAAACTTTTACATTTCCTGGAGTGGGAATCGAACCCACAGCTTGTCGCTTTTACAGTCGTACGCTTGTGCCTCTGCGCCACGACAGGCGTTAGTTTAATCAAATTATCATAAATTCCAGAAATCAGCCGCTTTTTTCTCCACTTTAGGTATATTTTGGAAATAGAAATTTGAAATTTTGAATTGAAAAAAATTGTACTTTGTCTAACTAGTAATCTTAGATTTATAAAAAAGAAACACGAATGGGATTAGAACCCCCTACCTAACCCAACCTATCAAAAATATTCGTTTAGAACAATAAAATTCAAAACACATTTACTTATCTATACTGATAAATTTATTAAAGCTTTACTAATTAGTTTGAATCCTATCAAACCCGGTTTTAATTCCATAATCGACTTTTCCTTTCGTTGCTATGTGAACGAGTCATACAAGTTGTGTTTTAAGAAATGAAAAAAAGGTACGTTATCATTTTTATAATATATGCCTTTATAATAAATTTTTAGATATTACGTGTTATTGGGTGGCGGAACTCAACGCCGCTGTTAAACTATTATTAACCCTAAATATCCCCATAATCGGTGTTAAACGCTTAACTATAATGTGTAGGAAGTTATGTCTCAATAATAAAATATATAACAATTTTTTTTTTTTATTAATTGTGTGAAAATTCACATAAGATAAGATATCCAATAAAATTTTTTTTTTTCTGTATCCCGCATATAACAGGGTAGGCAGAGGGAACCAGAGGACTTAGTGTTAAGACACTCCGTTCTATTTACTTCACGCTGTATCCCGTATATAGCAGGGTTTGCAGGGGGACCAAAGAACATAGTGTTAAGTCACTCCGTTCCATTTAGACACTTCCGTTCTCTTTTAACATTTCCGTTCCCCACTTTTCTTTACAAGTTAAATAACATTTTTAAATAATATTTCAAATTCTAAAACAACGATTTAAATATTTGAAAGATTCTTCAACATTGTCGAGCATTGTTCAAAGGATTCTCACGGAAGGCGACCCACTTACACACTTCCAAGTTAGACATTCGATTTGTTTTGTTCATCAATAAACAGCGGGTCACGAGCGAGAAGATGGCTAAATTTGTACACTTTTACTTTTTATATTTATCTAGTTGTTATGGTTATATTTAAAATAATAAATATATGTAATATTTAATATCTCCGCTCTCTTTCTCTATGTCGATATTAAATATTTTTAGAAATTGTATAAAAAATGAATGTAGCGGGATTTGAACCCGCGCCTATTAGAAAACGTCCAAGTGCTCTGACCACTAAGCAATACGTTCAAAATACAATTAAAAATATTTCTTTATCTCAGGTGTATGATAACATTACGAAAAATATTAAAATTAAAAGTGAGATTCGAACCCACGAATATCGTTATCGCCATTAGCTTTTCGAAAACCATGATATTAGTGACAAAGGTGAGATAAATGCCAAAGAAATCTCGCCAACTAAGAAGTAATGTTAAATAACATTTTGTCAAGCGTTTTGATGTTCGTAGCCGTTATAACGCAGTCGTTAATGTACCCGATTATAAGCAATAATTGTGGATTCGAACCGCACCCAACAACTTTATACGTATTTTTTTCGAAAATATAAGTAAGTGGAAAACGGAGTGTCTTGCCACTAGGTTCTTTGATCACCCTGATATGCGGGAAGAAACACTTGTCACTGTTACTATTCTACGAGAAATATATGAAATAAAAAGTTAAATAAAAGAAATTCACATACATTACATACTATAGTTTTAAGCTTCTTATATCTATTATAGTTTAAATCATTTTACATGGCCGAAACTTTGGATTCCTTTTTTACGGAAATTATGAAAATTGGCATAGAGTGTCCATAGAAAGGAATTGTAAAAAACCAATATTTTTTATAAATTAGGAATACGTTAAAATAATAAAATAAATATTACTTACACTATCACGTGTTTGACATACACGTTGCTAAGGAAACGTTTAATTTACACGTCAATGGGGCTACTAGTAATATAAAATATAGTCCGGTATAAAAATACAGTCGTATAACAACAATGTTGGTTTCTGCGAAGTGATTCGCTTGTTTTTTTGATTATAATTGTTATTGCAAAAATAAAATCAGCATAACTATAAAGAATACTCGTTTAGCTGCAATTCAAATGTCGCAGTTCATTCTTAAAATATACGGATCTAAAGTGGTAAGTTTATGTTAATTTAAATTATTAAAACTTTATTTTTAAGTTTGTCATACATATACTATGTAGAGGTTTCTTTTTTTTTTGACTTCACGCTGTATCCCGCATATAGCGGGGTAGGCAGAGGGAACCAGAGAACCTAGTGTAAAGACACTCCATTCTCTTTTAACATTTCCTTTCCCCACTTTCCGCCAAATTGAGACATTGCGTGTTACTATGTAGAAGTATTTCATACACATATTTTTTTAGCTTTTCGTGTCTTCCCGCGTAATAGGTTACTCGACCCTAGTGTCAAGTCCCTCCGTTTCCCACTTCCCGATAGAAATCGAGACAGATTTTTTTCCCTTTCCAAAGGAATTCCAAAGGATGGGTAATCCTTTCCCCAAAATGTAGTGATTCCGACAGCAAACAACTACATTGTCCTAACACTAGGTTCCCTCTGCCTACCCTGCTATATGCGGGATACAGCGTGAAACCTATGTATATATGTATTTTTTAAAATTATTTTTTATAGCTTCACGCTGTATCCCGCACATAGCAAGATAGGATGAGAGAACCAGAGAACCTAGTGTTAAGACACTCCGCTCTCCCCGTCTTTTTATATTTAATTTAAATTATTTCACACAATTAAAAATAATGTTAACAGTAAATCGAACTGATGCTACCCACTGACCTGTCTATGCGTTGTAAGGCAATGTAATACGTTTCGCAATCTCCACGTAACATCGCTTTCGCCGTCCGACCTCTGACATTAATGTGTCGGACAGTAGTTTTTATTTTTTAAGATTACAAACTTTATTCAGGTTAAGAATATTATCTATGGAATCTATTAATTAATTCACTTCGACTATTTTTTTATTTATGTTTATATATTGGAATAATAAAAAGGCTATATTATATTAAAATGAAGATCTAAATACTTAAATACATACATACATAGCTTCACGCTGTATCCCGCATATAGCAGGGTAGGCAGAGGGAACCTAGTGTTAAGACACTCAGTTACCTACTTTCCGCCGAATTGAGGCATTGTGTGCTGAGTGGTGGAACTCAACGCCACACTTTTCCTTGTTACCAAACCCAGGAAATGAAAAATTCCATTTCCTAGAGTGGGAATCGAACCCACAACCTGTCGCGTTTACTGTTGCACGCTTGTGCCTCTGTGCCACGACAGGCGTCTAAATGTTTTTCATTTTAATATTTTTAATAATAATAGTAATAATAAATATATTTATTTCTCTCACAAAGCTTGGTCTTAGTACCTAAGTAACAAGAATGTATCAATAAAAAAAATAGTGTTTACATACGAATTGTTAAAGTCGGCGTTAAGTTCCGGAAGCCTTTGTTTAAATTTGTTTGTAATTGGTTAATGTTATTTCTATAACATAGATAAGGTTAGGTAAATGGTGATGTAGAATTATAACTGAGAGGAAAGAAGAAAAATACGGCTTATAGATTAAATTGTAAGTTATTTTTAAATAAACATTGTCTATATAAAAGATAAAATTTGCGTAAATAATTTTGATGATTTACACGGGAGAGAACCTATTGTCTAGACACTCCGATCGCCGCTTTCCATCCGAATTCGAGACATTGCGTGTAAAGTGGCCGCGCTTTGTCTTGTCAGAGCGAAGAAATAAGAATAATTTAAATATAATTTTTCCCCCGAGTGGGAATCGAACCCCCAACCAGTCGCAGTTATAGTCAGACACTGTCTCACTGCGCCACGACGGCCAAATAGCATTAAATACATCAAAAACAGGTAAAAAACAGAGAGTGTAGTATTTTAACACTCGATTTCCTTTGGCTATCTTGCAACTACGGATAAAAAGGTAAAAGTTTGTCGTATTTTTTTTTTCATTTGCATCCTAATCAGAATTTTACCTAACCTTATCTATGTTACAGAAATATGGTCATTAACCAATTTCAAACAAATTCAAACAAATACTTCCGGAACTTAGCACCGACGTTAACAATTCTTAGGAAAGAACTAAAAATATTTAATATATTTTTGTAGTTCTTTCATAATGTTTATTATTCCAAGATAAAAAAAGTTTTCTTTATTTTTTTTATTCATATACTAATTAGATTTAGTATATAAATAAAAAATATAATTTATATGTAGGTACATATTTTTAGTTATTTCACACAATTTAAAAGGATCTCCCTACTATATAAATCATAAATAACACAACTTGTAGTAATATTGAGTTACAAA
>JAKGSA010000305.1:145419-183175 GCA_033558755.1 Philaethria dido | reverse complement strand
GTGGTTACCTTCGCCCATGAACATCTACAACACAAGAGATGTACTAGATGCGTTGCCAACCTAGAGGATACAGATGGAAAGGGAGGATAATGTAGTAGTCCGCTATCGGAACCACCACATTTTGGGGAAAGGATGGGTGGGAAAGGGGAAAACCTGGCTTACATGCCATCGAACCGGAACACATCATAAGATATTTGGCGGTTCGTCTTTGACATGATAGTGGTCGCGAGCCAGACGGAGGACGAACCTCCTACCACCAAACAAAAGAGACTATTACAGTGGCATCTGACCTCTCATACAAATTAACATCTAAACGTTCGAATGTACTAATTGAATAAGTGGTTTACTATCTTTCTAATTTTTTACGACAATTCTATATTGCTATTACAATATCGTTAAATTTTGTAATATTTTATTTATGATTCAATATTTTGATGTCATCGTGTCGTCGCAGTAGGAAAGTGTTTGACTCCAAGCACTAAAGGTTGTGGGTTCAATCCCTACTTGAGACATATTTAATTATTTTTTTCCTCTACATTCTGTGACATATAAGTAGTGTAGAATGTATTGCTATGACACACTTTTTGATTTTCCTCTCAAATTAACACCCAGTACCTGGCATTTTTTGCGACAATTAAAGTGCAGAGTAACAATATTCGGAAAGTGGTTCCGCCGAATTGAGGCATTGCGTGCTGAGTGGCGGAATTCAACGCCGCGCTTTGTCTTGTTACTAAGCTCAAGAAATGAAAATACTAAACTTTTTACATTTGTGGGAATAGAACCCACAACCTGTCGCGTTTGTAGTCGCACGCTTGTGCCTCTGCACCACGACAGGCGATAAATAATTTTATATATTTGTCTATTATTTAATAAGATTGTATTAAGGCATTAAATGTTATCTTTTTATCAATAATAAATGCAAATAACATCTGAGATCATGCCGTGAAGCAATCTTTCGTTATAAAAAGACGTTAGAGATATGTAAATTTAATTATTACGAGTTTTACTAGTTTTTTTAGTAACAATCATTTATATATTCTTTTACTTTTTAAGTTATTTAACTTAGCATTCATATTTTACATTTTAATCCTACTTATATTTTAAATGCAAAAATTTGGGAGTATGTATGTTTGTTTATTACTCTTTCATGCAAAAACTACTGAACGGTGTTAGAAGCAACCTTATAATAATACAATTTGTACTTCAGAATATCACCTAGACCACCATTTATAAAGTTTTTGTGTAATATGGCCATAATAAAGGGTGTCCCAAAATTAACGCAAGATTTGACTTTGCCGCCATTTGCTATTATATTCATTATTCATTCGCTATTAAAAGACTAAAATGGTATTTTCTATTTAATTCAAATCTTGCGTTAATTTTGGGACACCCTATATAATGTTAAGTATTGAGACAAGAAATATATTGTAATGATAGTAACTTCTCGACAGTATTCATCATCGTCTATCGGAGATTCAGTATTTTTTTTTTTTACTTCACGCTGTAACCCGCATATAGCAGGGTAGTACAGGGTGGTATAGGTAGGTAGAGGGAACCAAAGAACCTAGTGTTAAGACACTTCATTCTCTTTCAACAATTCCGTTCCCCACTTTCGGTTTCATTCAGTTAGATATATTAATTATAGAAATATCAAATATTTAAAGGACATATTTTTTTTGGTTTCACGTTGTATCCCGCACATAGCAGGGTAGGCAGAGGGAGGAACCAGAGAATCTAGTGTTAAGACAAAAATTATAATTTATATAATATTTGTAATATTTACAATCTAAATACGTGAAGCAAAAACTTTGTACCCCTTTTAACGAAAATTACGCTGACGGAGGAGCATGAAATTTGGACCACTTATATTTTATATAGAGAAGAAATGCATAATGCTAATATTTTTTTAAAATAATGTGTAAAAAGTATATTAAAGTAATAAAATCAATGTTACACACACTACCAAGGCTTTATATCCATGTTTATATAAAGTGACATATTGCATTGCTAAAGACAACGCGTTGTTAACGCGTCAACGGGGACACTAGTATGTATAAAATCCCAAAAATATATTTAGTCTACGATCAGAAAAATCTATTTTCACTTATGTATGCATTTCTTCCAAAATTCTATATATTTACGTAATATCTGTTAGCTGTTATATTACGAATACCAAACATCTTTTAATTGTTACAATTTACATAGTAATGAAATTTCTCTTTGTGAAATTGCTTATACTTTTCGAAATTAAAATAATTATTATTCTATGTATTAATCTTGTACCTTAGTAAGATATAACAAAGTTAAGCCAAAAAAATTGTTTTAGAAACACGTATAAATAAATAATATATTAAATATTTTAGGACTTAGACATAACGCGGCGTTGAGTTCCATCACTCTACACGATATGTCATATGATGATGTTATATTGGAAGGAATATAGGAAACGGAGTGCTTGGACACTACGCTCTTTGACGTGAAGCTAATTTAATTTATAAACATTATTACTACATTGGCCACTAAACAAAACAGTCGAAATTCATTATATCAGCTACTGTGCCATGTTAGTGATTTATACTCCCGTCTCGGTCGTCGTCGATGTAAACAGATATACTAGAGAGAAAAATATTATTAAAATAAATTTTAAATACTGAAATGTAAATTTTCAAAATTTCATATTAATATATTCTAAGACAAGGTTATTTGATCTGGTTTAGGTCACATCGTAATATCTCAAAGTCACTTTTAGGCCTATACTTAGATTATACATACATTAGCATAATTTAAAACTTTGGAATATTAATGAATGAATTTTTAAAATTTTAAAATGAATAAAAGAAAGAAATAAATGATTAACTTTTTGGCACCTTGCTTCTTCTGTGTATAAAGAGAAAGTAATGTTAAGTAACGTATTTACCCTTTTCTGTTGGAATTTCTGGAAATCCTCTTTTAGACCTCTTCTCTCTCCGAGGGACCTACTTCTTAAATTTTAGCTCTCTACATCCAATTGTTTTGGCCGAACATTGTCTCTCAATCACTCAGTAACGCAAGAATTTTATATGTATAGACAGATATCTACACGTCCACTAGTCAACACAAACAGAAGCTCTTTGTTTTGACTACTATATCCATGAATAAAATATAAAGGCTGTATAATTGATTAAATATTTATATATTTCAATAATTTACCATAATTTATTACTATTTCTATTATAATTTTGTTTATATGATTGGAATTCGGGGTATGTATTTAAATATTAATAAAAGGCAGGATTTCATTGTTTTATTCGCTAAAGCTAGTTCCTCCGTGTATACGTGAAAATTTACTATAAATACGATGATTGTGGGTTCGATTCTTTCGATTGAAATTCATGTGGTTGAATTGTTATCGTTTTTCCCGCTCTACTAAGACAAAGTGCGACAATAAGTTTCATCACTCAACACTCAATGCTTCTTTAGGTAGAAAGTGAATGACTGCTATTTGGACAAAATGCGTAAAGTTACAATGTATCAGAAATATATTATATAAATAAAATAAATATTACACGCACTACCATTTGTTTGATGGACACTTTCCAATAAAATAACATGTCGCCAAGGCAACGCGTAATTTACGTATCAATTACTTTTTAGTATTAATTGTAAAATTAGGTATATGTAAAGACTTTTTTAGAAAACTTCCAAGCGCTCTGACTGTTTGGCATTGCTCTCAATGCACTTCGACAATTTCCACAAGGCGCGGGTTCGAGTCCCGCTGCGTTCAAATTTTTATACGTTTTCTAAAAAAGTTTTTCGTTTCCTCAGTGTGTGATAAACACTTTAAAACTATCAAAAATATATAAAAATTCTTTAAAAAAGTTCTATATACCTTATTAAATTATTGCAGTCACATAAAAATAGATTGAACAAATTAAAATAAGACAATGCAATGAGCTATGCAACTGGCATCGAGATCTTGATGTAGGGATTGTAGTCATACATCTATATATGGGCATTTAAGTACGACTAGCATTAATGTGAAGGATGTACTGACTTCAGAATTCACTTTTGTTATTTAGTAGAGTGACACTTTTTTTGAAGAATTGCTTTATCGTTACCTAAGTATGTGATTGATACCTTAACATGTCAAAATTGTATAGTAGAGTAGTTGAAATAGTTTTTTCAAATAAAATGATAATTTTATATAAATCGTATTTTTTTTGTTTAATAACTTTTTTTCACGTTTACTTACGATGCAGGGTTGTAAGAAAGAATCTAATCTGAAGACACTGCCTATTCCACTTGCCGCTCAAAATCGAGATATAGCAAGAAGTATTAAGGAGTAGCGTAACTCAGCCCTTTTGGCCAGAGCGAATAAATTAAAAAAATAAATAAATATTTATAAATTATTAAAAAACAATAAAACATTTATTTGTGTTTCCTTAGTAATACAAGTAAATGAATAATTTATTTTATTTTTAATGGCCGACCATACTATAAAGCGCAAGCGCATCCTATTCAACCTTTATCTGTCATCGATGTTAGCGATACATCGAGTATTAAATGACTAAAACTTTAACATTTAACTCAAATGTCCTACTTAATGTAAGTATCTTCTAAATAGATTATATGTAATGTTATATATGAATATACGACATCGTATATCATTATATTCCGAACAGATTTCAAAAGGGAGGAAATTTATGAGGCACATTTAAATTTAGTTAAAATCTGACGGGTGGTTTTTGAGTTTTTCGTAATAATCTTACTTTTAGTGCTTTATTTAAAATTGGTTTTCTTTTTTGTTAAAATTTTAATTATTCATGTATATACTTTAAATTCATCTTGTAGACGTCGTCATACTTTGTGTATAATTAACTTATATTTGTTTTATGTACTTTGAAATGATTTTGATGGTGATTGTATTTTTAATTTTTCTTGCCTATTTTACAATTTATATTGTTTTTAATATATAATATTTAAAAATGAATTGAATAATTAAATAATTTAATATTAATTTAAATTCAAAATTAAGTGTATCAAGTAAAATTTAACGATGTAGAGTCATTTGATAATATATATTTCCATAAATCAGTAATTTTTGTCTTATTATTGTGACTATAATGACTTGTGTGCTTCAACTAGTATTTTATTAATATTCAATACTATATGCATATAGAATAGCTAACATCATCAATAGAAATAATGCTTTAGATTTATATAAATAAAAAAGAATCTCCCAAATATTTATACGCGCATAACTTTCAAATGACTCCACTAATTTGGATAACTTTTCCTTATATGCGTTCGATATTGTCAGGAAAAGGTATATATAAAAAAAATTATAGCAACTATTGAAAAAATGTCAACATTGACAGGAAAATATGGCAGAACAAAGTTCGCCGAGTCAGCTAGTTTTAAATATACAGAGTACACAATGCGTGTATCGCGTTGATGTCTTTTCTTCTACAATTTAAGATGCAATTAAATTTTAAACTAAAGGTATGTAATAACTTTGTTAATAACTTCTAAAGTATATAACATATACGTTATTTTATTTCAATTACTTATGAATAGTTTTATCTAAAATCAAAATAATAATAACATTTTTTTTTATGTATTTTTATAAAAGTATATATTTTTTACTTGGCCGGTAAATAATAAATATTGAAACCCTATCATTTAAATAAAAAAAATATATTTTTAAGTAATAATATAAAAAATACATTGACCGAAACAAGACATCATAACTTTAAAATATCTATACATATATATTAATAAAAAAAAAAATTAAAATATATTTTAAAACATACTCACCCTGCAAACAGAAAAAAAATATCACGACACGACACAAACACAAGTTTAGTATGCGCGTGCGCTGGGGTCAGAGTGCGATCTGCGCCTGAGTGGGACTCAAGCGCATCGCTAGAGAAAGCTCTTATATAGCCTCACCTCACATACGACGAACAATTGAGATCCTTACGGGATGTCTATTCATGTCGATAGTTAAATTTAACTATTTTTATGTATGCTGATTTGATATAATATGATTTTTTATTGATTTAAAATTTTTAATGAAAAATTGTAGTTTTAATATCACTTTCATCATTGCATAGTTGAAGTTATGTCTTTGTTTCATATTTTATTAATATTTATACTGTATGCATATTTAGTTCACATATATGAATTTATATTTAGTAAGCTTCTATATAAATAAATAAAGTTTAATAAAGTAGAGTCATTTTAGAGTAATTTAGCATATTAAACGACAACATTTTTCAATATTTTAAATAACTATTACACATATATGCAGCTTTCGGTGTTGTATTTAAAATACTAAAATATGAAAAGTTGTTTATCTCATGCGTTTCGATATAAATATTATAAAAACCTGAAATGTAAATGTCATTAAAATAATGTAAATAAAGGAAAACTTAAAAATGTAGAGATTAATTAAGTAAGCTTGTAAATATAGATATTAGTTTTTTCAAGAAAAAAAGTATTTCTTAGAACAATGTCGAAGAGAATTTAGTGTCAAGACACTCCGTCCTCCATTTTCTGTCCGGTTTCAACATATTGCATGTTGAATGGCTGAGCTCAACGCTGCCCATATCCTCCCAGACTGGGTAAAAGAAAATAATTTAAATATCATTTCTCCTAGAAAGAATCGAACTCACTACCACTCGCATTTACAGTCCGATACTATTCTACGCTACACGCTTAACACTCAATTTTAATTTCAAATGGAAGAAAAGTAAATATGGAAAAACATATATGCATATAGTAATATATATAATTAAGATTGGGCAAAAAGGTTTTATCACATAAATTTTGCTCATGAATAGTTAGTAGCGACAAAGTGCGAATAGCATACATCGTAAAATAATCATGAATTATATACATATATTTTAATACTCCATGACATTCTTAAGTAGAAGAAACAAAGTGTATTTCGTAATACATTACAATACGTTTAACTAACTTTGTAATTAGAAGATAGACTACAATTTTTGTTCTCTACACAATCAGATATGAGAAGAAATGCCTTAGCAACCCATGTTTACATCGTGCGGATATCAGGCCCATCGCGTTGCAGAAACAAGAGTTTGGTGAGTGCCTGAGACTTACAACCCAAGTGCAGGCTTAAAAAGGGCTCCTTTCAAATGCGCGTTAACATTTACTTCTACTGTACTTTCTCTCTCTACCTAACCAAATTTGAAAAAAATCAGCTCAGTGCTGCCTTAATATGAGCTAAAAATAAAATTGTCATAGTTCTGTACAAGCCGAAAAGTTTTAGGAGATTATAGAGGGATTTTGTTGTTGTATCCTGCGCCTACCTGGTCAGTTTGTTTGTGATATATAAAATAAATCCTAAAAAATATTTATTTATAAATATTTTTTTTTTATATTTTAGTGTTTACTCTTTTAAAATATTTGAGAAGCCCAGGTGAAGTCATCTGGTCACAGTAGCCTTAAGAGGGAGCTATTGTAATAGGATAGGGCTGTAAAGCATCCAGATTGTTCTATGATCTGGAACCAATTCTGGGCAGAAAATTTATTTATTTATTTCATCTTACTCTGTAAAATATCTGTTGAAATTGCAATACTGAATAAAGAATTGTAAAGGTAATATTTTTTATGATTATGATATTATTTTTTGAAAAAGTTTTGCTGAGACCAGCGAACTACTACTTTTTCCCAGTTTTACCCTTTCCCACACACCCTTTCCCCAAAATGTGGTGGTTCCGATAGCGGACTACTTGTTAACATTGTTTCCCCCTTCCATCTGTATCCTCTAGGTCGGCAAAGCTTCTACAACATCTCTGGTGTTGTAGATATCTATGGGGGAAGGTACACTTACCATCAGGTGGTCCTTCTGCTCGTTTACCATCCGTTAACCATAATATATATATACATAATTTGAATTTAATACTTTACTACTTCCAGTAACCAAAACGGCCAATCAAAAATAATAAATTTATTTATATGAGTAGGTAATAAGTATATGTTATATCAAAATTCAAAAGTAAATAGGTATGTTAAAGTTAAATTTAATTCCCAACCGTGTAGTAACTTGATGAACGACTTTATTAAAATTCGGTTTTCATAATAAATGTCAAATGACTTAATAATTTCCGGGATAAAAGGGTATTAATAATTAAATAATCTTACAACACAATACGCTTATATTAAAATGTCAAAAATATTTTTTTGGAGATACTCGTAATTAATAATTGTTCTGGTATTGTACATATGTACAGTGTTTACACCAATAAAATAATTATAATGAATCAAATTTGTCATAGAAAAGAACTTAAAATACAACGTAAAGTGCTGAAAAATATTGATTTTAGGATTAGGCTTAGATGAATAATAATATGATTTTAACAAAACAAAGAAAGTATAATTATTACGAATAACTCCAAAACTACTCATCAAATCTGAACTAAATTTAAATAAGACTACAACATACGCACCAGCTATCATATGAAAAAAGAACCATCAAAATTGGTTCACCCAGTAAAAGTTTCTCTCTTTTTTAGAAGACATTGACATTAAAATAATCATTTACCATGTATTTTTATTGCTTTAATTAACTCTTGAATTAAAATTTATGAATTGGAATACATGCTAGGATAAGCTTAAAATATTTTTATTAATATTTTCATTCATTTTTTTTTCATAGCTTCACGCTGTATCCTGCATATAGCAGGGTAGGCAGAGAGAACCTAGTGTTAAGACACTCCGTTCCCCACTTTCCGCTGAATTGAGGCATGGCGTGCTGAGTGGTGAAACTCAACGCCGCGCTTTGCCTTGTTACCAAACTAAGGAAATGAAAAATTCCATTTCCTGGAGTGGGAATCGAACCCACAACCTGTCGCGTTTACAGTCACACGCTTGTGCTTCTGCGCCACGACAGGCGTTTTTATTATTTATTAATATTTGAGAGGCAATCACTAACTCTTATTAAATAAATAGGCCATTCAAATCACGCTTATGAGATACACAGCGGCTTATCGTTTAAGAAGATCGGTGTTATTGTCAAGATTTCATAATAACTTGTTGTAATGTAATATTATGCGATAGCTTTGGAAATAGAAGCTCTTAATTTGTGACGATTACATATTTTTGTGTTTTTTTTTTTCTGTAACAATGCCTTTACAATGGGAGCAATATATTTGTGATGCGAATAGAATCGAGGCAAAAATGAATTCATTAATATTATGATAGTTGATAAAAGATCAAGAAAATGAAAATATTTGAAATATTAATAGGAGGGTGGTAGAGGGTAATATTAGTAGAATTCGAACTCATCACCCCGGAGCAGGTCGTTCCAACTACAAAAACGTCTTAAATATCATGGTAATATACACATATATTGTTATTTTATACCACATATTGTTATTTTATATTAAAGTTTTAAATGATTTTTTACAAGATTAATCGCATATACCTTACCTAACTTAACGCCTTAACCCTAGCGGGGTAGTCAGAGAGAACGAAGCGCCAAACGCTACGGTCCCTGCATACCTCTTTCGCCTCGTCCACAGTCATTAACCACTTCATGCATGCCCTCCGGGGGGTCCTTATGCTATTTACGTGACCTTCCTCAAGTATCATTGATACTGTGTTCTCGAAGGTCAACCGAGGTCTCCCCGTACATCTCTTACCGCTCACCTTCGCATATATTTTGGTTTTATAACCGATTTCAAGGAGGAGGTTCTCAAATTCGACTATTTTTGTGTGTGCTTTTAAATGGGTGAAACAATTCTCTTGATTCTTTTTTCATTTGATAGCTAGTTCTAATGTGTTTCCATTTAAACTTAGTTAAGATCTGACAAGTAGTTTTTGAGTTATTTGTAAAAATTGTTTTTTTTGTGCATTTCTTCATTTGGTTTGTTTATTTTGCTTAACTTTAATATATATGCATATATTCCTAAGTATTTGACAAAAACCATGCTATCGACTTAATATATTTTCCACGTATGTATTTTGTAAAATAAAAAAAATAATAATAACAGTAAAAACGGACATATTTAAAAACTTACCCCTAGCATAATACAATATGTTAAATTGATATAAGATTACAAAATAAGGGGCAAGACGCATTAAAAAACGATTACCCACGTACTTAAAATATGAAGAGGTCTCATATATATAATGAGATGTTTTCGCAATAAATACCAAGCTAATTACTCTGGAACCGTGGTTGGTTGTAGTTTAAGGTCATTTTGCATTATAAATGAAAATATGGGACAGTGTCTGAGTATAAAGGTGATTGGTTGTGGATTCGATTCCTACTGGTGAAAAAACTTTTTTTAGCTTCACGCTGTATCCCACCCAAAGCAGGGTAGGTAGAGAGAACCAGAGAACCTAGTGTTAAGACACTCCGTTCTCTTTTAAAATTTCCGTTTCCCACTTCCCGCCGAATTTGTTGAAATTGATGCCAAAGCGCGGCGTTGAGTTCCGCGCTTGTTACCAGAGCAAGGAAATGAAAATAGTAAATATTATTTAATATTTTCATCTCCTAGAGTGGGAATTGAACCCACAACCTGTCGTGCTTACAGTTGCACAAAAAATAACTACATTTCAATTATTTTCGCCTCGCTCTGGTAGGACAAAGTTTTGCGGTAACACAAAAAATACAGTCGACTTGAGAACCTCCTTTTGATTAAGTTAGTTAAAAAGTAATCTACACCCATTTAATAACAACCACATAAGCCGAAGGAGAGTAATAAATTAGAAAAATAGGTATATGTTATAGGTATATATATATATATATATATATATATATATATACTATAATATATACCTATCTATATACCTACGTATACTTGCTTATCAATGTCATGTTACCAGCGGAAACGGACCAAACGAAACGATAAGAAAAGAAATGGAAAACAAAGTGTTGCAAGTTTTCATCATTTCAGTCAGCAAAAATATTTTTTTAAAGAAAATAAACCGGACGACGGAACATTTTTTTAATATTTTATAAATATTATTCACACGTTTACGATAATAAAAACATTTTTAGCAAACATATAATAATTTGTACGGAGTGGGAATCGAACCCATGCCTGTTGGTAATCTTCCAAATATTCTGACTACTAAGCCCTTTCCTATCCGTTTGTATGTAAATATATACAATCGTATGTAAATAAGTTGTAGCAAACGTAATTCGACGTAGTTGGATAATGCGTGACTTAGTGGTCAAAGCGTTTGGATGGTTCACAAAAGGTGGTTCTATTCCCGCTACGTCAAATTTTTATCCGTTTTCAAAAAAAATGTCAAGAATCAACTCACAGATTGTGATTTTACTATTATCTATAATCGTTAATATTAATTACTTCTTTGTTCTAAAATACACAATGAACTTTAAAAATCGTTCCTAATTAATCTTTTACCTTGAAAATGCCTCGAATTTAATAGATACATCATTTATATACAAATTTAAAGCTTACAAATATCTACATTAAAATTTATTAAGTTAAGCTCTGAAGCGTATTTGAGGTAATGTCATTTATATATCCATTAGAATATTTGTATTGTTAAAATTCCAGATCAATTTTGAGTTGAATTATCTGTCTGTTTTTCTGAATCCGTTCTGAAGCTTACGTGGGTTTGTAATTTGGAAAATGTAATTTTTTTTTAGCTTTACGCTGTATCTCGCACATAGCATGTTAGGCAGAGGGAACCAGAGAACCTACTGTTAAGACACTCCATTCTCTTTTATCATTTCCGTTCTCCACTTTCCGCCGAATTGAGGCATTGCGCGCTGAATGGTGTAACTCAACGCTGCAAATATTTTCATTTCCTGGGAAATTCCTGCGTGGGAATCGAACCAAGAACCTGTCGTGCTTACAGTCACGCGCTTGTGCCTCTGTGCAACGACAGGTATTCAGGCTTGAAAGCCTATATTAAAAAATATTTCGAAGTATTTAATATATTGTATTATTTATACAGTTATGTGGAAGCGTTTGGTCGTACGTAACATTTTTCGAGATATGTATATTTCTTATATATTTTTTTCACATACATGAAAATTTTTTAATTTAGTTTATTTGCGTTCCCAAACTGTTACCAAAAGTTCAGTTGACTTGAGCATTTATTGAGAATTAGGAATGAATTATGATATGCAATATAAAAATATGCAAAATAAAATAAAGAAAATATTCGATATTAAATAAATTTCCAACTTAGTGAACATTAATCAGATCAATGTATAAAAAGTAAGACTTAATTTTAAAATGATAATAACTTCAAATATCATTAAGAAACGTCTTAAGATTCCTTAAAGAGTATAATGGTACTCTCTACCTAAAAAGCGTGAACCTGCTTTTTTAAACAAGCTAGTTTTCAAGTAAATTCTTGTTACGCATTAATTATCACAATTTTCCTCATCTGGACCAATAACAAACCGAGGGCTCCATAAAGACAGCAAGTTTCGGACAAAATACAGTTTCGCAAACATTTTAACATTGTAAAACAAGTTCCCATCTTCAACTCCACCCATATTATGTACAAGTTACTATGATGTTACCATAAGTTATGAAACAGTTGAGCAAAATGTCAAAATAATTATCTGAATCACTATTGGAAAATCTATGAAATTGATTATGAGTTGAATTTATGTTACTATATACGAGTATAAGTGTCTCTTTGTTTATGTGATGAACAATAGATGTTTTATGTTTCACTTCTATATAATATTTTTAATATAGAGCCTCCGTGAATCCGTAATTGAGAGCTACCGTCAAAGTGCTATAATTGATTATGTTATATAAATAACTACTGAAACGAAACAAAGATTAATTGCTAACAAAAATTTTATGTAAATCATTTGTGTGTAAATGTAATTATTGCATTTGTTGACGCCTGTCGTGGCGCAGAGGCACATGCGTGCGACTTTAAACTGGCCGGTTGTGGCTTCGATTCTGACTCCAGGAAATGTAAAAGTTTAGTATTTTCATTTCTTGGGTTTAGTAACAAGGCAAAGCGCGGCGTTGAGTTCCGTCACTCAGCACGCAATGTCTCGATTCGACGGAAAGTGAAAAAAAAAATTAATAAATATTTCTTCAAGGAGAATCGAACTCACTACCAATAGCGTTAGCTCAAACACTGTTCTGTGCAACTATATATCATAAAATAATAATAATATATAATAGCAGATCAACCTGACAAACGTTTTCATGAGATGATTTATGATTAGCCTGTGAGAATGTATGTATGTTACGGGTCAAGCATGAATAATCATAATTGCTATTAAAAGTTATTCATTTTGTTTTAAATTAACACATAGTAGCTCTACTACGACTTTATTATTAAAGTGTAACTTTTGAAATATGAATCATTGAAAATATCAAGTGGGGAAATAAAATTATTATTCACTAGTGTTCCCGTTGCCGCGTTAGCAACGCGTTGTATTGAGCACCGGGTATGTCACTTTATGTAAACATGGATGTCAAACCATGGTAGTGTGTGAAATATGCATTTCGTTAATTTAATATACTTTTTATGCATTATTTAAAAGAAAATGCACTCCTTATCTATATAAATTATAAGTGTGCCAAGTTTCATGCTCCTTCGTCATAATCATGCCGCCGAGTGGGAGTCGAAGTTATAACCAATAGCATTTATAATCACACAGCACTGTGTTAGACACTGCACCACAATGACCTCTTCATATATATCTAATGATTTACATTTAAAAAAAATGATAATTCTAACATCGTTATTGTTATTCGGAGCTTCTCATGGCATTGGAACTGAACCCGCAACATTTACAAGGCATAAATAATAATAAAATTAGATGAGTTGACCTAATTTTTCATTATTTTGTTAATTTGTATCATAAAACTATTAATTTCTACATATATTTAAATATCAATGATCTGATATATCAATGACATCTTAATATATTATAATGTATGAAATTATATATTTTTGAGGCCTGTAGTGGCGCAGAGGCACAAGCGTGTGACTGTAAAAGCGAGAGGTGGGTTCGTTTCCCACGCCAGGAAATGTAAAGTTTAGTATTTTAATTTCCTGGGTTTGGTAACAAGGCAAAGCGTGGCGTTGAGTTCCGCCATTCGGCACGCAATGCCTCAATTCGGCGGAAAGTGGGGAACGGAGTGTCTTAACACTAGGTTCTCGAGTTCCCTCTGCGTACCCTGCTATATGCGGGATACAGCGTGAAGGTAAAAAAAAGTAACAATAACGTCTATTTGTTTATTATCATATATTGATGATTATACTTCGTTGAGTGACTTTTTTTTGATTAAACAGAATATATTTTGAACTAGTTAATTTTGAAGTAGTACATAAAAATAATTATTTCATATTATTGATTTGGTATAAATATAAAGTATGCAACATTTTTTTGTAACTTCACGCTTTTTCCTCCCTAAAAGGGTAGACAGAGAACTGAGTATCAAGACACTCCGTTATTCACTTTCTGCCCGAATTCTTTATTTATTCTGAATACCTTGCGTTTTGAGCGGCGTTATACATTAGTCTTAAAAATCACGGCGATAAGTAACGCCACGACATGTTTTGTACCTACCAGAGCGAGGAAATATAATCATTACTATGAGTGGAATCGAACCCACAACTAATCGTGTTTACAGTCAGTCACTGCGCCATGATAGCCTCATTCATTCATTCATTCATTCGATGTTCATTTTTATAAGTAAAAAAATAGTATATTTTTTAGTAATTTATAAATACTAGTGTCCCCGTTGACGCGTTAACAACGCGTTGTCTTTAACAATGTATATGTCACTTTATCGATGTCCAAACCATGGTAGTGTGTGTAACACATATTTCATGAATTTAATATACTTTTAACGCATTATTTAAAAAATATATTTATGCAGAATGCACTCTTTCACTATATAAACTATAAGTGTGCCAAGTTTCATGCTTCTCCGTCCGCGTAATTTTTTTAAAAAGGCATACAAAGTTTTTGCTTAACATATTTATATATAGATATTATCATATCTATATCTTTATTGTAATTGTAGTAAAGATAAATGTATGTGTTTTATTCAAATAAAATACAATAAAACATTTATAGCTCTCGTTAAAAAATACATATAATGTGATATTTATTTTTTATGCAAACATGTGTAAAAGACAACATTGCGCAAGTGTTTGTAAAATATTTATTAATCGTCAATATTAAGTGTATCTATAAAATAATAGAACGTTTGACCTTTTAATTATTGTTATGATATCTAAATTTTAAATATATAGTATATAATACGTGAAGAAAAGACTTAGTACCCCTTTTTACGAAAATTACGTTAACGATGATACATGAAACTTGGCGCACTTATATTTTTTATAGCGGATGACTGCACAATGATAATATATTTTTAAAATAATGCATAAAAAATATATTAAATTAATAAAATACATGTTACACACACTACCATGGTTTGACATCCATGTTTATACAAAGTGACATATACATTACTAAAGACAGCGCGTTGTTAACGCGTCAAAGGGGACACTAGTATACAATTCGCAGTGACTGAAAAAATAAATACTTTAGCATGTTAATATTTGAACTTAGCAGGATTCGAACCTCACGATACTAAGATCAAAAATCTTCTCCTTAAAATAAAAAAATAAATTCGTCCAAGCGCTCTAGAAAATTAAACTATACGTTCTTATCAAGTAACGTTAAAATTCTTCTTTCCTTTCCTTTATTCTTGCTTCACGCTGTATCTCGCATATAGCAGGGTAGGCAGAGGAAACCTGAGAACCTAGAGTTAAGACATTTCGTTCCCCACTTATTGCTATCATTACTATGAATATTTTTTGTATAAACATGTATTTTTAGGAAATTTGTGGCAAGCTATAAATTATATATTTATGTGAATCTACAATGTCGTATATATTATTTGCAATATTGTTTTGAAAGACGTAACAAGATATGTCCAAGTCATGTTATATTCCACAAACACGTGCAGATTTAGAAGTAGGTCAACAATCTTTAATAAATAATCCTACGTATATAAATATAAAAAATTGTGAACATGTATGGATGTTTATTTGTTGATCTGTTACGATAAAAGTACTGAATAAATTTAAATAAAACTTTACGGTATTATAACTTATACGTTAGAATAAATACAATTTATAAACATACTGTCTAATTTGGGCGTATTGTAACGATAAATATCTATTAGTGGCGAGGCGTCCATACAACTCGATTACCACCGGCTTGCCTAACTTTTCAAAGTGCAAGTATGAAAACTAAAAAAAAAAGTCGCCAGGAAAATATTGGGCATAAAAGTGCAAAAACACAAGCTCTGACATCTAATAGATCTAAAAAAAGGTCATCGCGAAAATTCGATAGTAAAATTACTAAATACCTTGATATCCTATACCACTTTCCCTACATATACCGGCATCCCTAGAAATTACCGGCTTCCTCAAATATATATACCGGCTTCCCTAAATATACATCGGCTTCCCTTAAATACACACGTAGTCTATATTATTCATTACATTAGCTTATCTTAATATTTCATTTGACAGAGATTTAATTTAATGTCACATCACAAAGATCTCCATTTTCGATTATATAATCGAAACTAATATTAGTCAAAAGAAATTTATCTAGTTACCGAGGCAAAGCGCGGCGTTGAGTTCCGCCACTCAGCGGGCAATGTTTCAATTTGGGGAGGGGGGAGCGGAAATGCTAAAAGAGAACGGTGTGTTTTTAGAGTGATTAGACACTAGCATGCCTCTGCCTACCCTGCTATTTGCGGGATACAACGTGAAGCTAAAAAAAATGTATATATTTCTCAGTTTCCCGTATTTTACGTATATAGGGCGATCAGTGATCAACGATCAGAACCTAGTGTCGAGTCACACCATAGGTTAATATGACAAGAAAAGTGGCAAGGGTTGAAAATTTTAGTCAGGCAAGCCGGTAAATTAAGGTAAGCCGTTGTATATTTAGGGAAGCCGGTAATTTTTAGGAAAGCCGATATATTTAGGGAAACCAGTATAGGATATCAAGGTCAAGCAACTTCACTATCGAATTTTGGTGATGACCTTTTTTTAGGTCTCATACCTGTACTTTAAAGTAAGGTAAGCCGGTGGGAATCAAGTTATATGGACACCTCGCCACTGTAAAATAGTATTACATGTTTCTTGTTTATAAACGTTCAAAATGTAATTTAATCATTGCGTAAAGCTCAAATATAATTTGAACAATGGTATTTCATTCAATAGCCATATTAATTATCGTCTAACTGCTAACCTGGTTTATAGATGTACATGAGAATAGGAGTTGTTTTAGATATAACAATAAAAATACGCTAATTTCTGAACAAAAATAAAACGTAATGTTACTACAAACGATATTTTTAACGTTTAGTAAATAATGATTCTCAATAGGCTTTTATATGTCGAAATTGTAATCAAAATGTCATCACAATAAAATTTAATTATTAAAACGATTTTAGTTACATATTTTAGACTAGCGACCCGCCCCGGCTTCGCACGGGTGGAGATTTATTTTTTAAGGTCTCTAAAAAAAAAAATCAGTAAATTTACTCGATTTGGCTGCGTCCACTGCGTAGAGGCTCTCTACGCTCTATGCTTCATATTTATGTATCATGAGCCGCTCCCGAGCCATTTTCATTTTTAGAGCCATCCGTATATAACGTATAAAAGGAAATATATTTATTAACTAACAACAACTGACAATCATTTAAAATTTTGAACTTATTAATAGATGATTTAGGTCCATTCAAACTTTCAACATGTAAATAAATATTTTTCGATATGTCAAAAGCCCCTATCCATGTAGGCAGAGAATATATAGGCAATTTATTTTCGGCATTAATATTATGATGAGTTAAATTTCTATAAAGCGAGATGAGTAAAGGTAACTTTTTACGTCTGAAATATTGACTATTGCAACTATTATTAAGTTTTTTTAGTACATTTATAGATACATTACCAGTGAATGACAAGAATTTCAATAAAAACTTACCCGCTAAATATTTTCTTCGAATTTGTAATGGAGGAAGGCAAAGTTCGCTCTGCATTACATGGATTGGAGTAGTTCTAATAAAACCACCGATGACTCGCATACATTGATTTTGAATCCTTTCCAATTTGTCTAAACGACTATTTATAATAATAATAATAATTCTTTATTCAAGTGACATTGACTCATTATGGTTAGTAAACAAAAATTTCTTACTGACTAGGTTAGTTACTATTACATTTTTTTTTTTTAAATATATGTTACAATACACACGAATCACCGCTGCACCATCCCGTTTGCAACGGAACAGCAATGATTCATGTATATGCAATCTAGTCTATTAGATATCATGTTCAGGATTTTGTTGACACTACCCCGTACCCTACGCACCAGAGACTCAAAAATCTTACAGACTGCACGTGTAAAAAGATGTACAATATGCATTTATGCTATTATCATAAAAAAAACTTCCATAGTCTAACCTACTTCGTATTAATGCAATATATAATCTTCTTAAATGTTTCGGATGAACTCCCCACTTACTACCAGCTAAAATTTTGAGAATATTTATAAATTTAAAAGTTCTATCCCTTATTTCATTAATGTGCTTGCCCCATTTTAAATTACTGTCTAACCATATACCTAAATGTTTAACACAATTGACCCGTTTTATGAGATTATTGTTATCAATAATAAAATTTTCACTTCTTGGATTGCTGCTATAGGATATATTTAACCCAAGCTCTGCTATTAATTTAATGAATGTACCCAAAGCTTGTTTAATATTATTGTATGCTATATTTACATTCATATTACAAATGTAAAGAACGAAATCGTCCGCATACTGAGATATAAATACGTTATTAATCAGTTTACAAATTTTACTAGTAGCGGCATTAAACAATAATGGGGACAAAGGGTCCCCCTGAGCCAAGCCCATTCTTGTTATACGCGATACATCTTCACGGTCATTAATTTGGATAGATAATTTCTCATACTTTAGAAATTGCCACAAATACTGACATAAGGTTAATCCAATCCCTGCATCATCTAAAATTGCCATGAGGCTAGAATTATTCACATTATTATAAGCATTATCTATATCAATAAAACAGCCTACGGTCGGAAATCCGCTTGAAAATCCTATTTGTATGCGAGAAATTAACCTAGCCAAATTATCGTAGCAAGATCGTGACCTTCTAAATCCTATCGTCTCATTTGAAAAATAATTATTCTTTTCAAAGAACCATTCTAATCTACGAGTTATTATAGTATGCAGTAACTTACAGATGCAGGACAACAGAGCTATAGGTCTAAAACCCGCTGACGAAGTTTGTTCTCTTCCATGTTTAGGTATAGGAACAATTTTTATATTTCTCCATTGTGAAGGGATACCGAACCGAACCTGTTATATAGGGAAACTAATACGTTCTTTCCCAATTCTGGTAGATTATAAATCACGGAATAGGTAACTCCATCATTTCCCGGAGCAGTATCCGATTTTTTCAAGCAATTATTTAATTCTTGTATCGAGATAGGCGTCAGAAGTTTTGTATTTGCGGATTTAAATTCTAAAGGATTCGAGGTAACTGAGTCAGGCGCGAGGTCACATAACAAAGATTCGGCCAAATTTCGATCTAACACAGGCCTACTTGTTTTGTAACCTTTAATCCACCTCATGTGAGACCACATCTCTCCATAAGAAATACGATTATCTATTCCATCACAATAATTTTCCCAAGATCTTCGTTTACTTCGTCTTATATCCCGTCGCGAAACAATCACAGTTCCCTGTAGCTTGGAAAGATTGTCAGGAGTCGGATTCTTTCTAAACGTTGCTAAAGCCAGTCGCCTTCTAGCCACTGCAAGGGAAATATATGGAGACCAATACGGCTTTGGTATAAATTTTGAAGTATTTAATGGACGCATGCTTAAATTAATACAGGGTATAGCTTCATCAGCAGCTGAGGTAACATCAGCTAACATCAGCATCTTGATGATTGTCTGATATTATAGTAGCGCTTTCCAGTTGACGTAAAATAGATCATCAGCAGCCTTTTTGATATTTCTTTTCTTAATATTGTTGCAAAAATTTAAATTAAATTCCACTTTCATTTTAATCATTAAAAGGTCACTGCCTAAATTTTCATTTATGACTTTTCAATTAAAATTAAATACAATATCGTCTGTTGCAAAATTCAAGAATATTAAGAGGTCACCGTGGCGTATTAGTACAGCATCTGACTGTAACAGTGATCGGTTGAGGGTTCGATTCCCAATCGGAGGAATAATTATATTTAAGTTATTTTCATTTTTCTGCTTTAGTAAAATAGAGCGCGGCGTTAAGTTCCGCCACTTAACACGTAATGTCACAATCTCGGACGAAAAGCAGCGAACGCAGTATCTGTTCACTCTGAGTGCTATGGGAAATAAAACATGAGGTGTTTTTTTTTATTTATTCAAGCAAGAACCTCAAAATAATTTGTAAATGTATAAATGTATCATAGACAAAATATCTTTATTTTAAATACTCTGAATTTCAAATCATCATGATTTGAACCCAGAACCATCGCTTAGTCTTCTATTGGTCAATGAAAATGTACTGTAATGAGTAAACACAATAAGATCTTAAGCTATAAATATATGTTGTTAATACGATGATCTAACGACCCGAAAACGGATCTAATCAAGAATTTTATTATTCTTATACGAAGTACTTGCACACATAAAATTAGTTTTGCTTACTATAAAATAACGTTATTTAGGCATGAAAATTATTAAGACAATTAATACTAGCTTTTTGCCCGTGACTTTGTCCGCGTGATTTTCGATTCCTATGAGATATTTTCTCACAGAAAAGCCTAATTGTAAATAAAAGATATATATTTTGCCAGATGGAAGAAAAAATAACGAATTATATTTTTTATATATTCTTCAAGATATTAAAGACGTTAATACTTTAAATTACAATGTCACGAAATTTCATAGAAACTTTTTTTCACCCCTAACCATCCACCTTTCATAATTTAAAATCTTAGTGCTTTTGGACTTTACCCGTAAAATTTTTACTACCCGTAAAATTTTTGGTTTCAAGATGAGGCTCACTGAGTAAATTTCTGGGTCTGTTAGTCAGTCAATCATATATTTAACCTTTTTGTAGTATAGGCAGAGAGAACTTGAACTGAACTTGTACTTGAAGATATCCGCTATTAGGCTTAAAATAAGCTAGTGTAATAATTTCATCTCATTCTATCTTCTCCTGCAATAAATGAAAGACAATCTAAGCCATCCATTTCCTCAGACGCAGCGATTTGCGGAACTCTACATACATACATAGCTTCACGCTGTATCCCGTATATAGCAGGGTAGGCAGAGGGAATGTTAAGACACTCCGTTCCCCACTTTCCGCCGAATTGAGGCATTGCGTGCTGAGTTCAACGCCGCGCACACTTATAGATTATATAGAGAAGGAGTGCAAAATGCTATTTTTTTTTAAATAATGCAAAAAGTATATTAAATTAACAAAATAAATGTTACACACACTACCGTGATTTGACATCCAAACCCAGGAAATGAATGAAAAATTCCATTTCATGAAGTGGGAATCGAACCCACAACCTGTAGTGTTTTAGTCGCACGCTTGTGCCTCTGCGCCACGACAGGCGCTTCACGGAGCTTACGGACTTGCGGAACTCTACGCCGTATTTTACCTAAACATTTATATCAATTATTTTAAAACAATTCCCTTTGCAACTATACCTTATGAAAGAACGTGATAAATAAGTTGTTGTTTACACTATAAATATACACTATTGAGCGTATCTTCCTCATTTAACGAGGATTAAGCGATTTTTTACAATTTTTTTTTGTTTAACAGCCTTGCGATTTAGTATGTTACTTGAGGTTATATGTGTAGCTTTGGTAAATTGATAATCGTATCTAATTATGGGAAGCTATCGTGGCGCAGAGGTATAGGCGTGCGACTGTAAATGTGATAGGTTATGGGTTTGATTCCCACTCCAGGAAATAAAAATATTAAGCACTTATAATATTAATATTTAGTATTTTGATATTGACTTGAGGTATTGCCTTAAGGCGGCGGGAAGAGGGGAAAGGAAATCTTAAGAGAACGGAGTGTCTAACACTACGTGTTACGTTTGTTTGATGCCCACTCGAAGGAGTCATTATATTTAAATTATTTTTATGTCTCCATTATGGTAAGATAAAGCGTGGAATTAAGTTCCGATACTCAAAACGCAATAACTACACTTTTGAAGTGGAAATGGCGAACGGAGTGTCTCAACACCAGGTTCTCTATAACTGCTCTACTCTGTGGGATAAGCTGTTTAATAGTATTAATTATTTGATATTCGATATTTACAACTAACTGAGTCGTGCAGTTTTATTATTCGAAGTTTGTTAATTTAAATTCTTTCTTCTTCTTCTTATCCTATTATTTGGGGTCAGGTCTCCTTACTTTTCTGCTCCAAGACGTGCGATCTGCGGTTGTCGTTTCAGGCAATTGGGCTTGATCATCCGCTTCATCATATTCGCATTCACGTCGCATGAGGGGTACGCCCTAGTATTTTTACCCGGTTCCATTGTCTTGTGCTTTCATGTAAGGAGAAAATGTTATGGCTCTTAATTTTACGGCCGATTGCCACCTGACGCCAATGCAGTAACTCTTTTTCCTTATATTCACAATATTTTTTAGCTTCACGCTTTGTCTCGTACATAGCATGGTAGACAGAGGGAACCAGAGAGACAATATTGTCATGAACCAGTGTCTATCGAGTGACCAGGATAACAAGAGAATTATTTTAACCGTGTTTCAAGTATTTTTTTTAATAATGTTGTTTTTATTAATATTAATATTTCTGCAAAATAAATCGATTTGGAAAATATACTATAAAGTTCAATTATTACGAATAACTCAAGAATTCGTCAAATTATTTCACACAGTAAAATGTTATGCGGTAATACACATAAAGAAAAAAAACAGTCGTATTGAAAACCTCCTTTTTTTAGAGTCAGTTAAAAAATACTAAATATTACACACTATACTAGATATACTAGATTTTTTTTTAACTTCACGCTGTAACCCGCATATAGCGAGCGGGGTAGGCAGAGGGAACCAGAGAACTTAGTGTTAAGACACTCCATTCTTTTTCAACAATTCCATCCCCCACTTTCCGCCGAATTGAGGCATTGCGTGTTGAGTGGCGGTACTCAACGCTGCGCTTTGCCTTGTTACCAAACCCAAGAAATGAAAATTTTACATTTCCTGGAGTGGGAATCGAACCCACAACCTGTCGCGTTTATAGTCGCACGCTTGTGCCTCTGCGCTACGAAAGACGTCAACTACTACTAGGCGTACTAGATAATACTAGATATACTAGAAAATATCAGATATACTAATATCACAGATAACTTAAAGTATTTTACGTGTTGTGAATATAAAAAATGGCTTACTAAGAATGAGATATATTTAATACATTTTTTTAATCATATCCAAAAACGTTAATTAAAGAAACGATAATCAAATTAATAGAGGTTAAAGTTAAATTATATCACAAAAATTAAATTTATTCAAATTTTAAAGTAGAATGGCTTGAGCAGACTTAGTCCATTATTCATAATGGACGGATTTTCTAAGATGAAAATGTATTGGTAGAAGTGATAATTAAAAATAAGTTCAAACAGTACTAATTTTATCAATTCTATATTAGGATGTATCACATCGTGGCGCAGTGGCACAGTCTTTCTGTAAGCGCGTGTTTTTTCTCTTTATATGTGTGTCTTTCTGTAAAAGTGTAAATAAATTAATATTAGTGTAATAGTAAGTATTATTAGTTATAATATGTAGATATTATAAGTCTAAGTAAGTATTAAATAAAATTGATTTATTTACTGTGAACGCGAAAGGTTGTGGGTTCGATTACCACTCCAGAAAATGTAAAATTTAGTATTTTCATTTCTTGGTAACAAGGCAAAGCGCGGCGTTGCGTTACGCCACTAACACGCATTGCCTAAAATCAGCGAGTGGGGAACGGAATTGTTGAAAGAGAATGGAGTGTATTGACACTAGATTCTATGGTTCCCTCTGCCTACCCTGCTATATGCGGGATACAGTGTGAAGTAAAAAAAAAAATAAGAAGTTGGCAAATAAAATATTTGGAATCTCTTTGGAACATAATTTTATCTTATTTCCAAAGCTTTGTTAAGTAATATGAAAATGTAGAGAAAGTTGAAACCTTTTGTGACGGACCAAAAAAAGAATAAACATTATAAAAAAAATATATAAACATATATCAAATTTGAATATATTGAGAAAAAAAGGTGAAACGTGAAGCAAAAAGACAATCGTCTACGAATACTAATAAAATAATGTTTAATAAATAGTTTTATAAAAAATCTAATATCGATGCCATTTCCAATGCTTTGTTTGCTTTAAAATCTTCTCATGTCGTGTAACTTGTGCAACTAATTATCATATTCTTGACAGTTAAAGCTTGATGCTCATATAGCTATTTTTACTTTTACTAAATTCAATTTTTTTCAATGGAGGTTTCATACATTATGGCGGTAAAGGCTGTTAAGTTGCCACCCTTATGTGTTTTGCAGTCCCCGACCTTAACCCCTTCGGACTTCATGTGCAGAATTGAGCATATAACGTTAAAGCCTTATAAAATTTTAATTTTGCTTAATTTAACAACACTTGGGACTTAATGTGCACATACCGGAAAATTCGGAAAACTTAATATGTATGATTTTTCACAATTTGTTTTTATGATGTCCTTCTTACTAATAATTGGAAAAATAAAAAAAATATTATCCACTAACAATAATTTAGATCTGAAGGTGTTAAGAATTATCAGTTACGTCTTTGTCGTTTGTATTTTTTAGAATTGTCAAATTTGCCGCCCCCTAAAACCGGGTGCCCTGGATATAGTCTACTCAGCCTGCTAGTAAATAATATGATGATGCTAGTAAAAATATAATGATCACTATCATCATTGTGATGAACGTTAATTTAATCGGGGACTGTTATTTTAATTATTAACCGATTAAAAAAAAGAGGTTCCAATTCGATTGTGTTTATTTTTTTTTGTTTTGATGTTGTCCTGTTTAAATTTAATTAAGATTTATTCGTAATGATGTTTTTTTTACCATTTTTTGTGTTGAGTTGAGTGTCTAAGAACATGTAGCGACAATTTGTACTATTTTCCACTCTCTGCTCACTGAGAGGCAATATATGGATGTCTCATGGTAAAACATGATAAATATAAGCTTAAATTTTACTAGATCAATATTCGAACTTGCAAGCATTTAGTCACATTACATCAGTGGCAGTCTATATATATTTTCAAAATATAGGTTGTTAAGTTTTTGCCGTCTTCAGGAATTAGCATTAAAATTTTTGTTGCACTTCTCTTTTTTAAGGATTGTTTAATTTTTAAATTTGCCGCCCTACAAAATCTGCTGCCCGATAGCCTAGTCAGCCTACTGGTAAATCCGCCACTGCGCCACAGTATATGTTTAAATATTTTTTTAGCGTCAAGCTGTATCCCACACATAGCAGGGTGGACAGAGGGAACCAGAGAACCTAGCGTCAAAACACTTCGTTCTCTTTTAACATTTCCGAACCAAATTTTCCGCAGAACCGAGGCATAACGTGCTCAATGGCGGAACTCAACACCGCGCTTTACCTTGTTACCAGAAAGAGCAAATGAAAATACTAAATATTAATATTATGTAATATTTTCATTTCCTGGAGTGGGAATCGAACCCACAACCTGTCGCGTTTACGCTTGTGCCTCTTGCCACGACAGGTCTCAAATATATATTTTTATGTACACTATTCATTCACACCTTCACTCATGGTGAAACACGACATACTGATTTAATTATTTTTGAGTCGTGTAGCCTACGCCTGTTAGAATCATCGCTGAAGTTGAAAGAGCACGGGTGAAGGACGCCCTGACCGCATCCGCTTATAAGTGATTCACCTGCAATGTATCGATATCGTTAACATTTGTTATTCTTAAGTCATTTATTAAATGCTAGTTAAAATAGTTTTCTTGTAATATTTTATTGTAAAAAATGATTTTTATTGACGTATTAATTTTTATTTTTATTTCAGACTACTTTAATCGAAGTAGTAGGTTTAACTGTCTTTTTTTTTGTCTTTTTTTAGGGTACAGTGGTTATAATTTTGATGAATAACATTGTTAAGGATCTGTTGGCAAATATACAAAACCTATATAGAACAACGGTACTAAAAAAAATATAAATAAAAATTATATATGTTGCTTGACTATCGAAAACAAATGCAGCTGCTGAAGAAGAGTACAAATTCAGAGATCGATTGTTACATATCATAAAAAAGAGTATTAAATGAATAAGTTCTTATTTATCAGTATTTTTTATTTTTATTTATATTAATCTTTATGAAAAAGACGGAAAGGAATAGAAAAAAAAAGTATTTTTTTATATGTAAAATATATATTTTAAATAGTATGAAGTATTAAGTAGCATACATACATACATATATACATACATACATACATAGCTTCATGCTGTATCCCGCATATAGCAGGGTAGGCAGAGGGAACCTAGTGTTAAGATACTCCGTTCCCCACTTTCCACCGAATTGAGGCATTGCGTGCTGAGTGGCGGAACTCAACGCCGCGCTTTGTCTTGTTATCAACCCAGGAAAATGAAAAAATCCATTTCTGGGAGTGGGAATCGCACCCACAACCTGTCGCGTTTACAGTCGCACACTTGTGCCTCTGCGCCACGACAGGCGTATTAAGAAGCGCGTGTATTTTATCGATAACTATATTAAGAATACAGCACTAAACATTTTAATTTGTTAATCTGGTGATCGTGAACGGTATTTTTGATTTATGGTTAAAGAAGTAGTAAAAAAATTACATATTTTATAATTTATTGTACCCATAAAGTTTTAAAAACGCTATAATTGAGCGTTACATTTTGTCACAATTAAGTATACTAGTGTCCCCGTTGACGCGTTAACAACGCGTTGTCTTTAGGTAATGTACGTATATGTCACTTTATATAAACATGGATGTATATATATAAACATGGTAGTGTGTGTAACATGTATTTTAATAATTAAAAAAAAAATATATGCATTTTAATCTTCTTCTCTATATAAACTATAAGTGTGCCAGATTTTATGCTGCTCCGTCCGCGTAATTTTTGTAAAAATAGGTACAAAGTTTTTTCTTCGAGTCGGGCTCGAAACTCCAAAGTTCAAATAGTAATTATTATGAAGATAATTAGAAGAATAAAAATAGGAAAAAAAATGTATTTAAGAAGCCGCCAGCCACCTTCCGTTATAGTGACATACGAGACATTGTTTCATTCGACGGCACCTGCGTACCCCAAGATCAACCTATAGTGTGCTAGGTGCTGACGTCAGCGGCTTGTTTGCTACGTTAAGAGTTCCGTCCGTCCGTTACTTTCATGTAAAATGACATATTCGTTGCTAAGGCAAACCGTAAACAGTCTTTAGCTATATAAAAAAATTGACACTTCAGAACTATTACAATGTCTTACGAATTTTCCATCACGGTCACGTATCATGACGTGAGATTAACATATATTACCCATTACAAAAAGTACCCAACGTTGCTAAAGAAGTTTTCAGTTCTTTTGAATTATATCGAAAATATATAGATAGCCACACATCCACGTGTATCTTTTTTTTTAATTTCACTCTGTATCCCGTAGGCAGAGAGAACCAGAGAACCTAGTGCTTAGACACTCCGTTCTCTTTTAACACTTCCGTTCTCCACTTTCCGTCGAATTGAGGCATTACGTGCTGAGTGGTGGAACTGAACGCCGCGTTTGATCTTGTTTCCAGAGAGAAAATACTAAATATTATTTATTATTTTCATTTCCTGGAGTGAGAATCGAACCCACAACCTGTCCCGTTTACAGTCGCATGCTTGTGCCTCTGCGCCACGACAGGCATCAGTGTAAATTATAATCTTCATCTCTAATAGTGTTGTTACATTATGTGATCTCAGTTATCATTTCCTATCAAATATCAGGTCAAAGGTCAGATAAGAGCGAGTTGAAACACTTCGTGATGTCTGCTCATAGATTATTATTATCAATTGTCCTTTTGTGTTACGATATATTACACACATCATAATTTCATTACTGCTAAAAAGGTGTTTCGAAAATAATGATTGATATTCATTCTTAGAAACAATAGTATTGAATCTTTTTTTTAGCTTCACGCTTCAGGGTAACGGCAAGAACCATGTGTCCAGACACTCCGTTCTCTCTTTTCTGGCTGAAGCCGAGACATTATGTGTTGAGTGGCACAACTCAGGGCGTTTTTTTTTTGCCGAAAAGGGATTTTTTTTAACTTCACGCATATAGCAGGGTAGGCATAAGGTGTATTGCATATTTCTCAATTGCATTTCTCATATTGTCATTTTCTTACAAGCATATCTTCATCAAATACAGATAAAATGTTGCCTAAAGTTCAAGATTTCATTGTAAACATCGTAACGTTTTAATATTTTTATTGTTTTGTAGCGAAATAGCATTGAACTATGTTAGCGGTAAAAGCGCATAGTAATCGACGATGCGATCCGAGTTGGGATCCTAAAATTAAATGATATTTATAATGTATAGAATATTCAATTGAATATAAGTAAAACAAAAGTTTGTATAAAAATATTAAGATGGAGAACTGAGAACTGTATCACTTCGCTGTTTTTGTTTGCTTCACAAAATACGAAAATTGCACTAATATAAAAAATAAAGGTCGTCATGGCGCAGTGACATATCATCGTATTATACACACGATGATGGGTTTCGTCCCAATTAGGAGAAATGATTATATTAAAATTATTTTAGTTTGTAGTATTTTCATTTCCTGATTTTGATGACAAGGCAAAGCGCGGCGTTGAGTTCCGCCACTCAGCACGCAATGCCTCAATTCGAGGGAAAGTGGGGAACGGTGTGCGGAGCTAAAAAATAACTGTATTGATGACCTTATGACGGTGATATAGCATCATCTAAAGGTTCAGAGGTTATCACAGCGCAGTAGGACAGCGTCTAACTGTAAACGTGATAAGTAATGGGTTCAATACCTACTCGGGGGAATGAGTGTATTTAAATTGAGTAGGCATTGAGTTCTGCCACTTGTTGCAATGTCTCAAATTCTGGCGGAAAGCGGTGAAAAATGTTTTGACACTAGGTTCTCTGTGATTACCCTGCCATATAGGATAAAGCATGGATATACCTTCTTTCCTTCTTTTAAAGATTCACTTGTCCTCTTATATGTTCTCTGTTTTAAATGTGTTCTACTCGCTCCACGCTGTATCCCTCATAAAGCAGTGTAGACAGAGAGAACCTGAGAACCTATGAATGTAACCTCGTGAAAAACTTCGCTTAGTGACAAGGCAAATCGCGACGTTGAGTTACGTCACTCAGCACGCAATGCCTCCATTCGGCGAAAAGTGGGGAACGGAGAGTCTTAATACTAGGTTCCCTCTGCTGACCCTGCTATATGCGGGATACAGCGTGAAGTATGTATGTATGTATGTATGCATGTATGTATGTAAAAAGGGCCCCAAGTTTTTGTTTCCCGTATTTATATATAGATAAAAGACATAATATAGCTGATTGAAATATTAAAGAGTACCAATATTATTATTAGAATGGCATAAATTAATTAATTTTGTTCATTCTTGTGTTTTTTGGATCAAGTTTTATATCAATAGTTTTCTAGATTAAAATTTGTGTTTAGTTAAATATTTCCGATTGCGATGAAAATATTGTGAATATATAAATATTTGAAAAATACGTGTCTTCTATTATAAATAAGATATTTTGAAAGATTGGGAATCGAACCCACAACTGACGCTGTTCCACTGAGCTACGATGGCATCAACTTTTACTCTATGGAAATAGTCAAGTACTGTGTATTAATTATTAATTAACAATAATTTGACAGTTTAAAAACCAATCTCTCTATCAAGCTCTAGTAGTACAAATGGCGACGTTAAGTTCTGCCAGTGAATACATAATATCTTCTCAATACCCAGATAGACATTGGAGCATTACATAGCTTCACGCTGTATCCCGCATATAACAGGGTAGGCAGAGGGAACCTAGTGTTAAGACACTCCGTTCCCCACTTTCCGCCGAATTGAGGCAACCAAATACTTTGTACCCCTATTTACGAAAGATACGCGGACGTAGGAGCATGAAACTTTATAGTTTATATAGAAGGTACAATGATAATATCATTTTAAAATAGTGTATATTAAACATATACGTTGCTAGGCAACACATTGTTAACGCTTCAACGGGGACACTAATCTACCATACCAATCATCAACATAAACGAAGTTTCTTGACATCCGGTTCTATCTTCTATTAACCTACGTATAAAAGCTTCAAGCTGTAATGAAATAATTACGTATACAAACTAATATCTTAGTATTGAAAATTACCATTGGTATTCGAACCTGTATCTACTGTAGTAGACATTCTTTACTGGGGTCACAAGGTCTTTCAATGTAAATAGTATTTATAGAAACGTTATTCACATAAAACAATTGCAACATCAACAATCATTAACAATGACCTTTGACACTAAAGAGAGCATTAATTCAAAGCAATCATATTTTATTTTTAAGAGTAATCCATGATTACACGTGGCATTTACCATAATATAATGCTATGTATACATTTATCCTAATATTTATTTATATTTTCAGTTTAGCTACCCATTGATTCAAATCATGATTTCATAAAAATATCAGTATGTAATTTAAACTTTTTAGGTGGTAGGAGGTTCGTCCTCCGACTGGCTCGCGACCACTATCATGTCAAAGACGAACCGCCAAATATCTAATGATGTGTTCCGGTTCGATGGCATGTAAGCCAGATTTTCCCCTTTCCCACCCATCCTTTCCCCAAAATGTGGTGGTTCTGATAGTGGACTACTACATTGTCCCCCCTTCCATCAGTATCCTCTAGGTTGGCAACGTATCTACAACATCTCTGGTGTTGTAGATGTCTATGGGCGAAGGTAACCACTTACCATCAGGTGGTCCTTCTGCTCGTTTGCCGTCCGTTATCAATAAAAAAAAAAAAAAAAAAACTGCGTACACTATATCGAAAAATAACTTACTCTAGGGTAGTTTTTAATAATAATAATCTCTTCATTGCAATAAATAAGAAAACTTACAAGTTTTACAAAAACGTTAGGCTGAGGCGGCCTTATTACTACAAGTAATCTCTTACAGGCAACCTTTTATTAATAGTGAACTTAGTAGGAAACTCAGCGGGAAACAATGCAAAAACAATTTTAAATAAATTTATTGATATATTATAGTTATTTTCGTACACATATATACTTATAACCCCGGAGCACCCTGAAGGCGATGGTGGCCTGCAGAAGGCGAGCCGTCCACCGAGGCCTCGTAGTGGCAGGCGTAAGCGATGCTACGGAACCACATGTAGGTGGCGAAGGTTTCCGCTGGATTTTAGTGGATAGTACCGGTCACATCGGTGAGTCCCACAGTACCGTTCCGTATTGTGAGGCGATATGCCTTATGCACTACGGGCAGTCTGCAAAAAAAAAAGCATTTCCCAGTGAAAAAAAAAATGATAGCTTTTAGCCGACTTAGGGAAGCCAGTTCATACTGGTAAGCCGGTATTTATAGGTTCGACATGGACGACGGTAAAGGATGTTAAGTTTTCGTTGAGCTTTTTTTGCAATTTTCTCGTATTTTTTTTATTTTCTTTGGTGCTCCTAATTTGTTAGTAAATCCACCACTAAATTATTGAAATTTACAAAAGATAAGCCGATGGGAATCGTTTTATATGAACGCTTCGCGACTGAATCCCGTGATCCTGTGATCCTGAATCCGTGATGACCCGTTTAATATACGATCAGACGAGTAGTTTTGAGTTATTCGTAACAATATTACTTTTTAGTACATTCTATTTGAATTCGGTTTGCTCTTTTTATGTTAAAATTTGAATTAAATTACAGGAAAAGTTTTGTACAGTAGATTATTTTGAAATTTATGTTTTTTATTTCAATAGGCTTGTAGGTCATTTTGGGTGCATTTGGTAACAAGTACATTTGTTTCCCCGAGCGAGGACTTATTAAACTGGGTGGAATGTAGATTTATCAGCTGTATGCTCAAACACAGCTGACTTCAATATACGCCAATTCTTCACATCGAAAATATGTTCCTTTCTTTTTACACTGATACATATATTTCTTTAATCAATATTGAATAATCCATAATCAATGTTTTGATAGCGGACTACTACGTTGTCCCCTCCTTCCATCTCTATTCCTTGGTCGGCAACGCATCTACAACCTCTCTGGTGTCGTAGATGTCCATGGGCGAAGGTGACTTACCATCAGGTGGTCCTTCTGCTCGTTTGCCATGCCATTCCTACCAGTGGCTTTTCTGAATTAGTGGAAGTGCTGATTGTCATTTAATTACTGTTTTCGTTGCCGACAAACAGTGCGTGCTTTACGTTTTTTTTTTATATTTATTCTAATCACTATGGACACGTGGTCCGTAACTTTTGTCAACTTTCACTATATTTCCATATTACTTAACTAAGCTTAGGAAATAAGATTTTTATTTCAAAAGAGAGTCCAAGTATTTTAGTTGCCTACTTAATATAATATTATTACTTATAATACTTAATGTTTAAGCTTAAGTATTCAACGCCAAGGCAATGATAGCGCTTTGAGGCCATAGATAAATTTTTAAAATAGTTTCAATCTAAATATGCATAACTGGTAAAAAAAAAAGAATTAATAATTTTCTTTCAAAACTAAGAATTTGTTGAAAAGAGTTTTATTAAAAGGATACATTCAAGTCCGTACTTATTACCTATAACGCGTTAGATTACTAAGGTTAGGCCATCTACTGAAGTTCATAAATTATGTTTACATAACATGTTGGTGTTTTTGATCACAATAGGCGACTGCAATGTATGCAACTCATCTCATATTATTTGCTATTGATACAATGGAGCATTGCTATATAACAAATGAAGATTTATGACTTTTGACACTACATCATCCAACATTTGAATTAACAAGTACTGTATATTTCACATATTAATAATATAAATTATAATGCAAAAAAAACCCGAGTGAACCATTTCTTCAAATTTAGAAAGCAAATACAAATAAAATAGGCTAAAAAAGTTAGTTATGTATTATATATTTAAAATGTGGTAATTAATTCCTCTCATTTAACACCCCACACGGTACCCATCATAATTGCCTCTAGAGGGCGCCATAATGCATTAAGAGGGACGTCACATGTCTAAGAACACTTGGAGTATCAATACCTGTCTAATATCACCATTCACCAATTATATAAATCTGTAAGACTTAAAATATGTAAGACTATAATCTAAGATTATAGCCATTTAGCATATGCAATAAACAAAATTGTAAAATATATGCAACATTGGTTTAGTGAGTGTATTTTCCTCTGATCAGAAAAACAAGATGTATAAAATCTCTGGTTCCGCCAGAGGCCATTGGGTCATTTAAAAACAAAAAAAAAAAAATTATATAAATCTGTCCAGGGGTAATAAAGAATACTACAAACATACATACGCACGACAACATGGTAAACATGGATTATGTTTCCTCTGATAGTCGGGTATAAAAGGTGCGGTGTAATACAAAAAATCCGCCATGTATTTTCATTGCTTGTTTATACTTATCATTTATTTTAAAGTAATAAATAATTGCTGTTTTGGGTAAACAATATGGTATATAACAAAACTGTAAAACAGACTCGGTAATAAGTTTTTTTTTTTTTCTTTTTTTTTTTTTTTATGGATAACGGATGGCAAACGAGCAGAAGGACCACCTGATGGTAAGTGGTTACCTTCGCCCATGAACATCTACACCACCAGAGATGTTGTAGATGCGTTGCCAACCTAGAGGATAGAGACGGAAGGGGAGGATAATGTAGTAGTCCGCTATCGGAACCACCACATTTTTGGGAAAGAATGGGTGGGAAAGGGGAAAACCTGGCTTACATGCCATCGAACCGGAACACATCACAAGATATTTGGCGGTTCGTCTTTGACATGATAGTGGTCGCGAGCCAGACGGAGGACGAACCTCCTACCACCAAACAAAACCAAAAGAAAATTGACGTTGACACTACACCAATGTTAACGTACTCGTATATCGATTTGCTAAAACACTCTCTGAAAGTACTTAAGGTCATTTTTTGTGACGAACTACGAGTTAAATTTTATTTCAACATGTTAAGAGATCACAATCATTGTTATGATCAAACCATTTGCAAATTATATTGTATATTGGTATTCTAGACGTTTTACACTCCGCTTGATGGATAATATAACAAAAAATATCAATTTATTGATGAAATGAAACTATTTGAACCAGATTAGTATATCCTTACTAATATTATAAATGCGAAAGTAACTGTCTGTCTATCTGTCTGTCTGTTACGCTTTCACGCCTAAACCACCGAACCGATTTTGATGAAATTCGGTATGAAGATAGAACTAAACTTGGGAAAAGACATAGGATACTTTTTATCGCGAAAAAAATGATAGAAGGGGTTGAAATAGGGGATGAAAGTTTGTATGGAAGTTCCTTATTGTCAAACATAAAATCATGTAAGATTGTTTAACTGTTTACAACTTCACCACATAAACCACTTAACCAATTTTGACAAATAGTCTAGACCTTGGGAAACACTATAGGATACTTCTTATCATATCGCGCGATAAAACCGAATTTTACGCGGGCGAAGCCGCGGGCGGAATGCTAGTTTATATATATTTTAGTATATTTTAGTATTCGGAAATACAATTAAATGGTCGTCAAGATCAAATATATCCTACCTAATAGCTATATACAAGAAACGAGTAAGACATATGCTTTAAAAATCGATTCGTATTCTATTACTATTTCGCCATCACCTTATATTTCATAAATATATTAATTAATTTAATTTAATTATTCAGATAACTTACTTCTTTTTTATTATAGTTTAGATAGATCTGCTAATGCCACAATATGCCTTAGAAAAAAGCGTAGGCGTTTATATATGCTAGGTAATTAAATTAGTTTATTAAAATACCTTCGAGAAAGCAATGTTACCAGAAGAAGGTCACGTAAAAAACACAAGGAAACCCGAAAGACAAATATAAAGAGACTGATAACTGTGGAGGAAGCGTAGAAGTATGCAGATACTGTAGCATTTAGTGCACCGGTTTTTATGACCCCGCTAGGGATAATGCGTAAAGCTAATACAAAGGGTGCCCCAAATATCGCCATAATAGTACGCTATCTATCAGTCACTCAGTATAATTATATAGTAAATATTTTTATAGTGTCTCGTAATCACACATTTATTTTATACGTTTTCTAAAAATATTTTGAAGCTATATACAATAATAATACAATTTAAGTTATTTAAATTATTTAAGTCATTTTAAATATTTAAATATTTTAAATTCTTCTATGAAGAATTAAATCAAGAAAGGAGTGTTCAAGACATTAATATGATATAGTCAGAATATAATTAATTTTTCCCCTTTCCCCAAAATGTGGTGGTTCCTATAGCGAACTACATACATTGTCCTCCCCTTCCATCTATATCCTCAGGGTTGGCGACTCATCTACAACTCTGGTGTTGTAACTCTGGTCTGGTGATGTTCATGGGCGAAGGTAACCAATTACCATCAGGTCTGAGGATCTGCTCGCTTGCCATCCGTTACCCATAAAAAAAAATCTTTATTGACCATAAAAAAATATTACATTTACTCCAAAACTAAGCATACTGTGTTATAGGAGCTAGTGACTTCCTTATTTAGTATACAAGAATTATATAACAAGAATATCACATACATGTTTTTTTTCCAGTCCAGACCCTGAACTCGCGCATCACACTTCCTTCTTCGTAGTAACACTGGCATTAAGCACAAATTGGCTATGGAAGATAGCATTGAGCCAGTCCTCCCTACAAAAGCTGCTAGCAGTTCCTATAATTAGCCAAGCGAGGATATGTTTGGCAATTTCATGTCTGGGAGTCATTCTCATGAAGTTACTGTCGTGTTTTCTGGGCTTAGTTCTATATGCTTGGTTTGCAGGTTTTTATTTTATTATACTTTTGAAATTATTTCTTTCCAAATGTCTATGTATTAAACAAATATATATTTTAAACAATATATACTACAATTTCTAATGTCACTTACAATAATTACGCCTGTCGTGGCGCATAGGTACAAGCGTGCGACTGTAAACGCGACAGGTTGTGGGTTCGATTCCCACTCCAGGAAATGTAAAATTTAGTTTATTCATTTCTTGGGTTTGGTAACAAGGCAAAGCGCGGCTTTGAGTTCCGCCACTCAACACGCAGTGCCTCAATCTGGCGGAAAGTGGGGAACGGATTTATTGAAAGAGAACGGAGTGTCTTAACACTAGGTTCTCTGGTTCCCTCTGCCTACCCTGCTATATGCGGGATACTGCGTGAAGTTAAAAAAAATACTAAATAGTGTTAAATTAATTTAAAAATGACTAGAAAGGACATTAAAAAGAGAGTCAGAGTTGATTAGATAAATTTTATTTTAGTAGTTAAGAAGTCTAATTTATAAGCCGAAATTTGAAACTTTCACAGTTATTCATTTCAATAATATTCATATTTAAATGTTATTATATATATAGTTTTAAGATGGTAAACATTAAATATTGTATTATATAAATTGATACTTGCATTTTAGGTATCCACTACGCACTGGGCAAATAAAAAAACATGAACAGGTAAGTCGATTTTTTACAATCATCAAAGAGACTCATAATTTATATAACGTACAAAAATATATATTGTAAATATATGTACATTTGATTTTATTATATTCACCAACATAATAAAATCATTAAATCAGATTAAAGTTGTCTAGTACCAACATAACTATTTACTTATACGATAACAGTCTACCTCACCTATGTATGTATTTATTTATTATCGAAACAAAAGTAAATAAATTCTCAATTTCGACGGATAGTGGGGAACGTTTAAAGAGATTGGAGTGTCTTAACACTAGGTTCTCGGGTTCCCTCTGCCTACCCTGCTAAGAGCGGGACACAGCGTGAAGCTAATAATAATAATTCTATAGCGAAATATAAAATCTCTTTTCAGCTAGTACCGCATTTTCAGAACAATCTATGTACTATGTTTCCAGGGATCTGCGGTATATTTATAATTTCTATATTCAGTGCAACTGCAGGGTATGTACTCGTAATTACTTTATTATAAGTTTAATGACTTTCAAGTGGTATGTTTGCTTTACGATAATAATACTCGTATTGTTACAGATGTATGGCGTCTATCATAAATTCAATAGCCGGTGTTGTGTTTAAAGAATTTATAAGACCGTGGATGCCTCAAGGCACTAGAGAACTAACTTGTTGTAGAACTATGAAAGTAAGTAGAGGGTTTATAGCTATAATTATTGCACAATATTTTTTTATATTACGCATAATCTATTTATGACAAGGTACCTTGCTTCTTTTCTCTTGTTTCCTTGTCATGGCCCTCGTGGTTTTCATGTGATGATGTCTGCAAATACCACGTAGTTGTTTTAAATGTCAAACAAAGTACGTTTCTTCTACTATTTTTACTTTTCTTATTATACAGGGTGTGAATGTTCATCTTACATTTAGGTCCACCA
>JAKGSA010000305.1:110570-145318 GCA_033558755.1 Philaethria dido | reverse complement strand
CGGTGTTTTCATTTAACGTAAGGCGAGTCCTCACACCCTGTATATATACGTCTTTATGTCATATAATTTTTAACATATTTTTATTGGCCTAACCTGTGTATGTAATATAAAGTTAAATAATTATCATGCCTGATCTTTCATAGTATACTAAATACTCTGTGTTTTAAAACCACCTATGCAATTACTAAGGCATTTGTAAAACAAAAAGACCAACCGACTTTAATGCGTACTTCGCAAACACAGGAAATGAATGACGATAAAGAAATTGTAATTTTTTAACTAAATATACATAAAGAATTTTTGCACTAAGTATACCAGCCATTATAGCTTAGTAGAGATGATTAAAAATTGTATATATACTTATATATTGTGTTAAAATTATATTTCGACCAACAACTTCTATCCGGTGTTCTAGAATCGGAATTTTTTTTAATTGTTAATCATTATAAAAAAGTGCAAAGGTATTTTAAGGATCTTAGAGGATCGTAGTTCGGAAATGGGTTAGTGCAAATCGTGAAAAAAAATAGAAAAGAAAGAAAAAGAAATGTACAAAAATAAAGAGGGTTTACAAACTGACATCTGTACACTTACAGAAAAATATATTTATATACACGATACCTTATACTTACTTATACTATCTGGCATAATTATAATAATATATTTATTTTTCAGGTCCTATGTATATTACTTGGCGTATACTGCGCGTGCGTTATAATGGTTAGCTCGAGAATTAGAGACTTCAGCATGTAGCTTCAGGGGTGACAGGAGTTACTGCTGGCCTACTTGGCCTTTTCACCTTGGGCATTGTATTTTCTCGTGCTAATTGTTCTGTAAGTTAAAAAAAAACAATTAAATTATAATAATGCACTTTCTGTTTATTTATTCGTCTGTGGAATTTATTATTTTTATTAGTTGTCAATTTTTTATATAATATAACGCCATCTATTACACCAATCTGGAACTGGTTTTCATATGCTTTAAGTACAGTAGTAGTAGTAATTGGTAGTAGTCAGTACTTTGTTCTTGAGATGATAGATGGCGCTATATTAAATTTTGATATAAAATCATATTTAAACTTCTTTTTGGGATATATAAATTTATAAAATTCTAACAAACTTTAACTAATGGGATACGTGGTCATAATTTGTATCTAATGTAACTTGAAACATCTTGTTTTGATATTATGACATAAGTAGTTTTATATTTTTGCCTGAAATTATTAATTACAAATTGGCAGCTGTGACACAGTAGTACGGCTGACGCTTACCTCTAGAAAAAAGGAATTAAATAATTATCTAATATAGAAAGTTAAGTTATGTGCAAAATAATTTATAAGTTAATGTAACCCCTACCTAAGCATGTTTGTGTAATGTTACTACCCGCAACTGTATACTATTCATAAGGCAGACTTTTAAATGTACCCTCAAGAAAAATTATTGTAATTTCTTATTATAAGTGAACTTTTGTGTTCTTTTTGAGAAATAAATGTCTTTAAACCGAAGTTAATTTGGAACATGTACTTTTTGTTAAAATAAACTATTTTTATTATTAAATATATATATATATATATATATATATATAAATAGTAGCCATTGTGGCGACTGTAATCGCAACTGATTGTAGTTTCGAGCGATCCCAACTCGGGGGAACCTTTATATTTATACTATTTTCACTTCTCCGTTCTCGCAAGATTACCCGGCGTTGATTTTCTGACACTTAACAAGTCATTTCATTTCAAATTCAGACGATAAGAGCAACACGCAGTGTCTTGCCACTGGATTCACTTGAATGTAATATTAGTTTTGAAATGAACTCAAATAAGTAATCTTTAAAAATGAATACTTTCATTAGTTGATATTGATACACTAAACAAGAAAAAAATATTAAATAAATTGTTACTTGACCTATGCCATTAAACTGAAAATTTTCTTTATTTACAAAGGGTGTCCCAAAATTAACGCAAGATTTGACTTTGCCGCCATTTGCTATTATATTCATTATTCATTCGCTATAAAAGACTAAAAATGGCATTTTCTATTTAATTCAAATCTTGCGTTAATTTTGGGACACCCTATATATTAACTTTTCATGTCAAATTGAAAATAGAAACTTTTATTCATTATTTATCTCACATAATATTTGAAAAGCGAATACCAACACAAGACTTAACACAATCTTTACAGGGCGCATTAAGTGCATGTTTACTAAGCCTGGTACTCTGTGGCTGGCTGCTTATAGGCGCTGAAAACGCTTTGGGTACGGGTGCATTGACCTTTCAGGGGAAGCCCCTAGTCACTATGGGATGCGGTAAAGCTAACTTCACACATTTGGTAAACGTGACAACAATATTACCGAATGCCGTGTGAGTTACTTAATGGACTTGTATATGTATACTATATGTTTATATTCTGAAGAATTAATTGTTCAATTCAATTAAATTCAATTAATTGTTTCACTCTGATTTTTTATTTTGAGTTGTCTATTAATTTTAACTTTATTAGTTTATATTTATTAGGCATAGTGAAAACAAAAATAACACATTCATAAAATAATAAGAGACCTGTCGTAGCGCAGGGGCACAAGCGTGACTATAAGCGCGATAGGATGTGGGTTTGATTCCCACTCCAGCAAATGAAAATATGAAATAATATTTAGTATTTTTATTTCTTCGCTCTGGTATTATGGCAAAACGTTGAGTTCCGCCACTCAGCACGTAATCCCTTTATTCGACGGAACTTATTCCGGGGACGGCAATATTTAAAGATAACGGAGTGTCTTAAAACTAGGTTCTCTGGTACCCTCTGCTTACCCTGCTATGTGCGGGATACAGCGTAAATCTATAAAAAAAATAATAATTTTTATGATTAAGTTTAGGTAGTTTTTTAATCATCTGAACTTTAAATACTAAATACTAACCTTTGCCAACAATACTGTTTATACTATATTAATATTTCTTACAAAGTGCAATAAAGAATATATACTATTTGATTATTATATAATGATTTGAATGAAATGAAAAAGAAATACACGAAATGTAGGTAACATGGAAAGTCGTTCAAAATTTTCTTTTTAGGACCGTAGACATTAACATAATTGTATCTATATAAGACATATAATGTTATATTGCTCTACTTGAATTGGAACTCAAAAGATTTGCACTCAATTTAACATCTGTACCAAGACACCCTTTTTATTGTAATAAAAAATATAAGTAAACAAACAAAATGCTATTATAACCGCAGTGCGTCGGCGCGTTAAAGATCCGGCAAAGTTTTAATCTTAGTTCGCCAACTTTGGTGATATCGACTTGGAGCTAAGTTTTATTTCCCTCTTATTAAAACTTTGTCCATATTACTATTACCCGATTCGGTATAGTTTTATGACTTTTTCTAGTCTCTTTTACTCGTTGGATGACTTTTACATTACTAACTATTCCTTAAGTTTGTGCAAGTTAGTGGTCCAACTGCCAGAATATTGGAGCGGAATTACGGAAATGTAATTTTTACATATTCAATACTAGCTGTACACCACGACTTTATTTTCGTGGTCTAAAAAACTTAAAATTCCGTTTTTTTCTGTTATTGCAAGAATTTAGACGAAAAATAGTCTTAGCCCTCCTACATTCTCCAAAGAGACTACATACCATATTACAGCTTTATATGTCCAGTAGTTTAGTACGTATGTTGCACTCACCAATATATATAGCACGCGTTTAAAATACATAACTTATATTAGCTTTCTTAAAATAAAAAAAAAACCATTTTTTAAATATTTCTTAAAGAAAATTTCATTTGATCTGTGCTCAATTAAGCATATTAACATTTATACTTGCGTAAAGTAATAAAATTAAAAAGAACCTTTGAACTTTTCAGAAAGCAGTTGCCTACAAAGCCTCTTCAGTCACTTTTTCGTATTTCCTTTACATATTGCCCGTTCGCTGGGGCGATTACCGTTCTTATTATTGGAGTGCCTATGAGCTACCTAACTGGGAAATCAAAGACTGACTCTATGAACCCGGACGTGTTCTGTCCTTTAACCCAAAGTTTGTTCCACAAGATGCCGAATAGAAGTCACACGGCGTCCATAGAGTTGAGGGCTCCTGACACTCAAGAGGTCTATATGGCTCTGGACGAAGCTTTGAAACATTTAAAAGAAGTTATAGATCGATAATAAAATATATAAAATATGTATTTCCTTTATTTTATTACCATTTTATTAGCCTTTGTGTTTATTGTACAGAAATTTTGCAAATGTTGAGCGAATACAGTTTTTACAACGAGTAAATAGGATGTGAAAATGAATGTTGATAAAGGTTAAATAAAAATTGGAATATTACAATGGACTAGAATTGCATGTTACTGGAGTGGAACTGTTATAATTGAAGTTTTTATTAGGGCACAGTGAATTGATAAAAATTTCAGAACACACATACATACTTGTACACGCACGGAATAAAAATACATATACAGTGTTTTATAAATTATTAGTCGTACACTTCGTTTGCGTGGACTACAAAACCTAAACTCCTGCTTATTCCCGTTTGTGTATCCTTGAAGAGGAATTTCGAGAAGTCCTCCCACAATTGTCCATACATCCCCAAGAAGCCTACATGTCAAATTTCAATTTTTTATGGCCATTAGTTTTGCATATACGTTGTCTGTCAGTCACTCTGTAACGCAACTTTTCTATTAAGGTAAGGATATAGATTTCTTTCTATAGAGTCCATGAACAGTCTTTGACGGTAAAAGCGATACTTATAAAATAAAACATACCCCAATGGAATTGGTTCTATTCATTGATTCTCTTTAAATTATTTTCGCGTCTTTGCTCTGGTAAAATTGATTTTGATAAAATTTCTTTATTTAGTCCCGAATTAGAGGAAAATAGAAGAACGACAGAACGACGACAGAGCCTTGACATTATATTCTTTCTGCCCTCTCTGCTAAAAAGCGTGAAGCTGAAAAAATCCTACTCTAAATACAATTTGGGATCCACTGACTTTTAAAATTTATGAAAATTTATTAGAAGTTAAGGAAAAAGCTAATCTGAAGTAAAGCAAAACAGAACTAAACTTAACACGAGGTTCACACTACCTCAAATAAATCCATAGTAAGTACTAAAGTAGTAAGCACTCTATTCAAGTACCTATTTGTAAACATCTATTTAAAATTTTTTTTAGGTGGTAGGAGGTTCGTCCTCCGACTGGCTCGCGACCACTATCATGTCAAAGACGAACCGCCAAATATCTAATTATGTGTTCCGGTTCGATGGCATGTAAGCCAGATTTTCCCCTTTCCCACCCATCCTTTCCCCAAAATGTGGTGGTTCCCACTTACCATCAGGTGGTCCTTCTGCTCGTTTGCCGTCCGTTATCAATAAAAAAAAAAAAAAAATCTATTTAAAATATTTAGTATCCCTGTTGACGCGTTCAAGTTGCCTCAGCTTAAATGTGTATGTCACTTTATACAAAAAATTGTCAAAGACATGGTGTTTGTGATCTTACCCAAACGTAAATGAGGCCACTGAAATGAAAAGCACTGTTATATTAAAAAAAAAGAATGATTAAAATTATTTCACCAAGTAGAAATGTATGCGGTAACCCATCTAAAAACAAAATACAGTCGAATTCATATCTAATGTCTTCCTTGTTTTGAAGTTGGTTAAAAATATGCACCTCTCCAGGTAAGCTTTGACTATGCCAAATTCCATACTCCTTCGTATGGAATTTGGCATAGTCGAAGCTTACCTTACCTTCCTTATAATTATCCTAAAAAGGGGTTAAAAGTTATTAATTTAATAATATATAAATACAAACAACGAATTACAACAACAATTTCTCTATATTTGCAAAATACTCTTAAGGCATATTATTTGGAATTAGGTGTCTTCAGTAAATTTCATCCATTATTCATATGATATAACGATGATGTATTGCGTGTCATTAAGTCGCTTACCTGATCCAAATACCGCCTTATAAACATTACCATTCCTCATTTTTCGCCTCATTCATCTCGTCAGGCTAATCTTTGCAAGTAAAATTGATGGATTGCGAAAATAATAAATACTCATTATTAAGTATTTACTTTTACATAAATATTGCTGAAAAATGATAGATTGACAAGTAATTTGATATTTATGTAGTTAATTCTCCAAGTGAACCATTAATCATGTTTGTATGAAATTGTTTAAAATTTTTTTTGTGGTGTCATAGTGGTGTAGTTAAAACTTATTTCAACGCAAAGAATGTGGGTTTATATCCCATACGATGTAATATTTGTAATTATATATTATGTTGTGTATCAACATCAAAATGTTTTTTAATAGGCGGAAGTGGAGAATGTAACGTTTTATTACAATAGAATCTCGGTCTATTTTCTGCCATTATGCTTTCGTATAATGGGACGTGTGTATTTACGTACCTTTGCTTTTACATGCTTGTTTAATAATTTTAATAATAATAATTTTACGTTTTAATCGAATCACTCACTCGTCTATATCTAAGCTGGTACATGTACTCAGATAATTTGGATAATCCCAAATCCGATTGAGGGCCAGATAACCACTTCTAGATATAAAATTTATACCCTATATATAAAATATCTACCGATTAAAAATTTCCATCCAAACAAATATATTTCCATGACAATTAAAGAAACACAATATCACTGCTTAAAATAAAAATAAATATCTTAAGGTCAAGATATTAACCCTTTGAAATAAAAGAATAATCAACGATAGTTATAAGAATTTTTCACATACAAAGTTAATCTATTTTACTAGACGAGACAAATCTGGCGTCTCTTCACTGCCGCAGACATCATATAAACAAAGAGAAAACATCTAAGAGTGCGTGCTAGGTTTTAGACAGGCTACATTAATTCCTAGACCGCAGCCTACTGTCTCGAGTACTAATTTTTTAACGGAATGTCATAAGTAATACCATATAAATATTTAAAAATAACCCTAAAAGCTATTAAAATAAGGTTGAAATTAATAATTGCAGAGTTTTACGAGTATCAGACCCGAGGTGTTTTTGCCAGAAATAAGGGGATGCTTTGAATCGTAAAGGAAAACATATGTAGCGGTAATGAAGAGAAAAATTGGTTGGTTTTCCTTTTTTAAGTCAACCTTTTGTTTAGCAATAAGTTAAGAGTAATACTGCAATGTGTTCGCAATCGAAAGGACAATTTAAAATATAGCTACAGCTATTTGACTTGTTTAAGGACACTTATAGTGGAAGTTAATAATGATAATGTTCGAAATTTATTGAAAAAAAAATGTCAAAATAAGAACTCTTTTCCTACGAGATGTCATACAAATTTTATTGGTAATTTAAAAGCCTTTAAGTTAAGTATTAATATTAAACCATTTAAATACTTTACTAACATATAATTCCTACCTATTTCGAACATTTTACTTAAACATATATATTTTCCTGAATCCTATATTAACCATATTATTTAAACGAACATAGAACTATTAAAATTTATAACCAATACATTTAAACTACAGTAAATTAACCATATTAAGTCCTCAGTACATTCTAAAGCTTCCCTATCGTCGCTAACAACAAACCAGGCAAAATAGTCGTCACTTGACAATTTAGTTTCGCATTACAATCGCAGGATCGAAGTGGCGAGACGCATACGTCACATTCTCGTTTGGAATTAATACCCACCGGATATTCATTCCCATTATCAATATGTCCTAAGAATATTTTATATTGTTTGCCATGTTACTGTAGTAACATAATTTATTACTGTCACTTTAATAGTTTTGAGTGTCTTGGAGTAAAGATATTGTAAAATAATATAGTCAATGAGAATTACTTATTTATTGTATTTGAATTTTTTTTTAATGGATAACGGATGGCAAACGAGCAGAAGGACCACCTGATGGTAAATAGTTCGATGTTCGATACTTCGCCTATGGACATCTACAACACCAGAGATGTTGTAGATGCGTTTCCAACCTAGAGGATACAGATGGAAGGGGGGGGACAATGTAGTAGTCCGCTATCGGAGCCACCACATTTTGAGGAAAGGATGGGTGGGAAAAGGGAAAACCTGGCTTACATGCCATCGAACCGGAACACATCATACGATATTTGGCGGTTCGTCTTTGACATGATAGTGGTCGCGAGCAAGATGGAGGACGAACCTCCTACCACCTATAGTTTGGGGTGAGGATTATACATACATATAGAGATAGATCACATGTATCCGCTCTGTGAATTATCGTGGGCTGACAAGTAAAAAATAAGTGCTGATTTTAAGTACAAAAGCTTTTTGGTGTATATTTCGCAATCAATGTTTTGTTTAGACTAGTAGTTAGTTAGTTCTTTAACTGGTAAACTACCACTTTTTAAATTTATATTATACAAAAGTGTATGTCAAACATTGCAATGTGTATAATATTATTTGTTTAATTTAATATATTCTTAATGCATTATTATACAATAATTGGCTTCCTGCATTCCTTCTGTACGTGAAACGTACTCCACCTAATGTTTCTAGAAACGAATTTCAAACTTCACGTATTAATTTAATTAATATATATCACCGTTAAAGGACATCAACCCATTGATATGGTAATTCGGCAGTAAACTACTATTTTTATATTAAATATTTCGTCAAATTCTTAAAAAAAATATGAAGAAATTAAATTCACAAATGAAGTTTATTGTAACAGGTAATAAGGGACACATCCTACGAGTATATCCGTTATTGCACGTAATGGTAGACACTGGAGTAATTAGCGTTTAAAGTCTATGAAATATGCGTCGACCGGTCTATTATTACGTTTATCGTAACGTCCAATGCATGCTATTGTATAATATTATTACAGTATTATTCATATCGGCATGTTGATTCAGTTATATTAGTTTTTTCATGTTTACAATCATAATGGAAATGTATTCTTTATTTATTAAGTTTAATTTATTTAGAGCTAATATTTTATTTATTATTATTGACAAAGGATGGCAAACGAGCAGAAGGACCACCTGATGGTCTTCTTCTTCTTCGTGTCAATGAATTGGATGTCTAAATGATGTTTTGCCAGTGCGTAGTCACGTTGACTTCATCATCTGATGGTAAATGGTTACCTTCGCCCATGGACATCTACAACATACAAATGCGTTGCCGACCTAGTGTTCAGATGAGAGGGGGAGGAAACAATGTGGTGGCCGCGGCAGTCAGCCATCGGAACCACCACATTCGGGAAAGGACCCACTCAGGAATAGGGTGAACCTGGTTTACATGTCATCGAACCGGAACACGTCATTAGAAATTTTTCTTTGACATGATAGTGGTCGCGAGCCAGTCGGACTACCCTCCTACCACCAAACTACTGAGATAACCGACTCTTACGGGACGCTGACCAGCGGCGAAGGGGAATTGTATTCTAACCCCGTCCCCTCACAGGAGAAATAATAAGAATATATTTTTTAAATGTTATTTTTATTTGTACACAATATAAAAATTCTTAGAATAAAATCGAGAATAATAAGGGAAACTCGTAAAAATTAGAAGCGGTACTTGTTAAGTGACTACCGAGAATATCAATATTATCATAAATAATTCTCTCGATGAGATTCGGACTCACAACCATCGCTTAAGGCTAAATGTCTGAAATATTTAAATAATATATATTTTTGTTTTTATATAGTAAGTACACGAGCCAAGCAGTGTATAAGCAAAACCTTTAGTACCTAATTCTGGATTTTATATACGGACATTAATATGAAGAAAAGATAAGATATGAGACGATATAATATTTATATTATAATTAAAATACTAAAACTAGCATACCTACTAATAATTTATTTGTATCTTACAAATATTACGTCTCTATACATATAAGTCAAACTATAAGCTGCTATAAAGATTGTTTGAAGAAATTTCTTTGAAGACCCTTAAAAGTCAAAATATTATCGCAAAATATAAAAAACCATTTACAATTAAAAATACATTCACGTTTCAGAGGCTATTACAGAAAAAACTAAAAGGGAGGGTAGACAGGAAAATGAAAATGCAAAAAGTTAACTTAATCACCTCGAAACTCTTTGGCACGTTGGGACCTTTTTTGTTATTTTTTACCAAATCATTAGGAAAATGTCCCATAAAACAACTTTTTTCTTACAATTCGTATAGTTACAAAAATAACTTAAGTCATGGGGTATTATTTTTCCATTAACAAAATTACGTGAAAATACTGTAAAATTGACAGCTTGACACGTACATTTATTTATAAATATTAATGACAGGTTCACCCTTGAGAATTTGAAAGACATGGTAAGGTGTTAAACGTTGCCCAAAATATATAAAAACTTTGATATTACCTTTACGACGACGACGGCGAGAGGTCCATACAACTCGATTCACTCCGGCTTGCCTAACTTTTCAAAGTACAAGTATGAGACCTAAAAAAAAAAGCTCGCCAGTAGAATGTGGAGCTCGAAATCACATAGTCAAACATGGTGTGACAGCTAAAAAAAAGGTCGTCGCCAAAATCCGATAGTGAAATTACTAAATACCGTGACATCCTATACCGGTTTCCCTAAATATATCGGCTTCCTTAAAAATTACCGACTTCCCTTAATTTACCGGCTTGTCTAACTAAAATTTTCATCCCTCGCCACTGCTAAATACTTATACATAGTATTATACAGTAAGTAGTAGTGATAGTTATAATTTTGATAATATTGGTCACATCCTTACTAATATTATAAATGCGAAAGTAACTCTGTATGTCTGTCTGTCTGTTACGATTTCACGCCTAAACCACTGAACCGATTTTGATGAAATTCGGTATGAAGATAGAAGAGAAAGGACATAGGATACTTTTTATTGCGAAAACAATGGTAGAAGGGGTTGAAATAGGGGATGAAAGTCTGTATGGAAACCTTATTGTCAAACATAAAATCAAGTAAGATTGTTCAACTGTTTACAACTTTCACACCTAAACCACTTAATCAATTTTGACAAATAGTCTAGACCTTAGAAAAGATTACTTCTAGGCTACTCCTTATCATGTCGCGCTATATAACCGAATTCCACGCGGGCGAAGCCGCGGACGGAAAACTAGTTTGTTATAATTTTCACATAGCTCCTAAATTCTTGTAGGCAGAAAGAATCTAGTTAAGACCAGCATTGAAATTGCAATACTCCAACAAAATTGATAAAATTACCACCCTCATTTCCCCTCATTGACCTGAATCTACAATCCTAACTTAAAGTAACTAATATTTAGTTACTTCATTCTATTATACCACGACGGTGTCTTTGTCATGTAAACTATTCATTAATATTTATTAATTAAAGCAACATTTAAAAAATTATCTTGACTACTATCAAAGGCATAAACAAGGCAAAATATTCTATTTGTCTTTCAATACGAGGTACTATAGAAGTAGAATGCTTTTGATACTTCAGTAGAATTCATTTTGTCATTCTAAAGGAATCGAATTTATATCAGTAATTGATTCCGTGCTTATTTTCTGAGTGTGTACTTACTGTAAACGTTGGAATAAAGAAATTGTAAAAAATCGTAGTTGAGGACTTACAAGGTATTGATCACAAATCTTTTATTTTTCATATATTCTACGTTTACTTTTTTTTTTTTTTTTATACCACGACGGTGGCAACAAGGCCCACCTGATGGTAAGTGGTTACCGTGGCCTATGGCCGCTTGCAACACCAGGGGCATCACTTACACGTTGCCGACCCTTCAAAAACCTACTTACAAAAAATTGAATTTAATTAGCTAATTTCTGTCTCGTTACATTTTATTTTCTATATTTTACAACATTATGAATTATTGGGTAAAAAAATTGAAGGTTTCATGGTCAATCAAATATTTTATAGATAAACTGGATACATCTCTCACAAAACCGAAATTAAGCAGCAATAAGTCAATCTTCTCTATGTTACCTACACTTTACCTACCCTATTACTTACTTTACTTTTGTTTAAAATATCGTGATTTAATTATACATGGCATTAATTCCACACATGCAAATCTCCAATAGGTTAAAAAAAGAGTGAAAGTGCAAAATGTGCAAGAAAATTTAATAAAATGAATCACTTATTATTTTTACTGGCTACTTTTTTACAAATTTAGTTTTTACAATATATATACAACGTTTCTTGAGTCGGTTGCATAAGGGTAGGGTTGATATTTTAAATTATTGTCTTACTATGATCCTCTTTATAACACTCTAGATCCTTCATTACTAACCTTTTATGTTGTCTATATATCTATTGTAATTTTTTTTATATAGGTGAAGGTCGTATAGTGCTTCTGGATTAAACTTGCAAGTTCTCATAGTATAAATTAGTCTATTTTTACTGTTTCATCCACCTTCGTGAGTTTTCTATACAACGTGACATTGGCGAAGTCATTTGTGCTCAACTGGCACGTTCAGAACGCCATAATTAAAGAACTGAATTAAACTAGCTGTAGACCCTAAGGTTATATTAAAATTAATTACTAAATATATATACTTTAACGCCTGTCGTGGCGCAGAGGCACAAGCGTGCGACTGTAAACGCGACAGGTTGTGGGTTCGATTCCTACTCCAAGAAATGGAATTTTTCATTTCCTGGGTTTGGTAACAAGGCAAAGCGCGGCATTGAGTTCCGTCAATTAGCAAGCAATGCCTCAATTCGGCGGAAAGTGGGGAACGGAGTGTCTTAGCACTAGGTTCCCTCTGCCTACCCTGCTATACGAGGGAGACAGCGTGAAGATATGTATGTATATGTATTTTATTAGTACTTCTATTTGAAGTGAACTACGAAAACATATAACTTTTTTGACATTAACTTTCATGAAACATAAATTATTTTAAGAGACGGACCCTCGAATTGTTCGTCACGGAGAGTTGTAATTTAATTTATAAGGTAAGCGAGAGGCATCACAAATTCTAAGCACGCTCCCTGCCTCGTTACCTCATCGTTTGTTCTTTAAAATTTACGAAATACATTAAATTTACGCACCTTCCAAAGGCGTTTTGAATAATGTTATATTTTGTTTAATTTTTATATCTCGTTATTGAATAAAATCATTTTTTAAGCCTGCTTTTTTGAAATCTTTAGAATCCATTTAATATGAAATTGTTTTATTTAATATTACTTTTCGGGACACTATTAATACTATACTACTATTATAGGCGTCCATTCAACTCGATTCCCACCGGCTTGTCTAACTAAAAACAAATCAATCAAGGTGTAAGAGGTAAAAAAAAAACAAAGTCGCCAGGAAAATATTGGACATAAAATTGCAAAAAAAAGCTGACACTGACATTTTATAGACCTAAAAAAAATTAATCGCCAAAATTATATACTGAAATTACGAAATAGCTTGACATCCTATATCGATTTCCCTAAATATATCGGCTTCCCTAAAAATTACCGGCTTCCCTAAATATACATCGGCTTCCCGTAATTTACCGGCTTGCCTAACTAAAATTTTCACCCCACGCCATTCTAGGCTATCCTATATATATGATTTAACCTTTAATAGAAAGAAGATAATATTAACAAATCTCTATAATTATGTATATTTCAGAAAATAGGTTATATTGCTATCTTGTAAATAGAGTAACATTAGTATCGCTGACGTCACGTACTGTTTTATTAACATAAGTCAAAATTATCAATGAATTAAAATTAGGGAGAATTAATTTTATGCAATGAGATAATAATTAGTAGTAATAGAAAATACCTAGTATTACAATTATTTATGTTGTGAATGATAATGATTAATTTTAAATAAATGCCAATGAGGGGACTATTTTAGTTTAGGAAAAATTACACTTAGTTTCTAATAGTAGAAACGTATGTACTCGTACTCGCCAGGCGCTGAAGCGAAACCGATTCTAGTAGAACCCTGTGAGGGGACGGGGTTTACCCTGTGAGGGGACGGGGTTACCTTGTGAGGGGACGGGGATAGAATACAATTCCCCTCCGCCGCTGGGTAGCGTCCCGTAAGTACGCCCGTATCCCAGTAGTTTGGTGGTAGGAGGTTCGTCCTCCGTCTGGCTCGCGACAACTATCATATCAAAGTCGAACCGCCAAATATCTTATGATGTGTTCCGGTTCGATAGCATGTAAGCCAGGTTTTTTCGCCTTTCCTACCCATCGTTTCCTCAAAATGTGGTGGTTCCCATAGCAGACTACTACATTATACTTCTCTTCTATCTTTATCCTCTAGGTTGGCAACGCATCTACAACATCTCTGGTGGTGTAGATGTTCATGGGCGAAGGTAATCACTTACCATCAGGTGGTATTTCTGCTCGTTTGCCATCCGTTAACCATAAAAAAAACCTTTTTGCTTTTGACCCTGGCGCGTATTTTTAGTAATAATGTAGCACCACTTGTCTAGCGGAAAAATCTTATTATAATAAAACAATAAATAAATATTTATGGTCAACAGTGTGTTCGATAAATGGCGTTGCTCCCATATACACTATATCCGATATGTACTTAATTTACAAAAATCTTCAATTCATTTTTTTATTTGTCCCAAGTGCAAGAACATAAGAAATATACATACGATAATATTATTATAAAATTGTTTATCTTAAATATTGCATAATACAAAAGAAAAATACATTTTATAGAAGTTGAATATTTTTTAGATTCTATTATAGTTGTCGAATTGAATTGTCGCTGACTACTTGGTGATTGCATTATGCTGAAGCAGCTCTTTGAATCGGATTCTTCGTTATTTCGTTCATAATAAAAATAATATGGAGGCCATCATGGCGCAGTGAAAAAGCGCGTCTAAGCGTGATGATTGTGAGTTCGATCTCGATTTGGGGGATAGGAAATATGTCTAAAATTTAAATTATTTTCATTACAAATCGCGGCGTTGAGTTATGTCAATCAACATGCAATGTTTCAAATTTGGGTGCAAAACAGACAATGTTTCTCTACACTAGGTTCTCTTTAACTGGCCGACTTTTAGAGAAATAGGTTCTAAAAATTGTCATGATGAGTTAGCTATAATGTTATAACTATAGATTACTAAAATAAAAAAAAAAATATTAAAAAAAACAGAATTCAAAAAATACAGATTTTTGTCGATAATTATTAGTTTTTATTTCACAAAACAAAATTTCATTTTTTCATCACAAAGAATTTTCGTAAATATTAAATGTCAATACTCAAAAAACAACCATTTTCATTTCGACTTGTAACTTAGGCGCAAAGTTTCATATTCAAAGTGGTATGTTCTAACTTTAACGACGTTACTTTTATCGTTGCGAGGAAATCTGCGCCTGTCATCGTTTTAAGTTTTGTTGGCACCTTGTATTTACTGACTTTTACGTTAGCATCAAAAATATATTTTAGTAAGCGTAAGTTGTTGATTCCATTGATATATGTACATTGCATATATTATTATGAACACATATTTATTAATTTTTAAGTAATAAAATTAGGTGCTTAATTTTAATTAAACTTCAGACCTGAGCTGAGACTCGTTAACAATCCTTTCTAAAATCTATTTATTTTTTAATTCATTGCATTTTTTTAGCTTCACGCTGTCCCGCATATAGCAGGTTAGACAGAACGGAACCTGAAAGCCTAGTGTTAAGACACTCCGCTCTCTTTCAACAATTCCGTTCGCCACTTTCCGCCGGATTGAGGCATTGCTTGCTGAGTGGTGGAACTCAACGCCGCAATATTGAAATTGATTTTTTATTTTCATTTCCAAAAACGTAATAAGTTTTTGAAACAAAATTTCTAGAATCTGCTAACTTTGTATCTAAAACCCTAACAATAAAATTTTTAGATGTAAAAATTTAAATATGACCAAAACTTTACGAATACAATTAAAAACAGGAACAAATTCAGTGCACAGTTTTAAATTTTCAACTTCTCTTTCTACAGAATGAAGTCGAATTTTGAGACTATTAAGAGACAATGCGACTTAACCGCGGCCAGCTGACAATAATACAATTTAGAGCGTTAAACCGAGTTGGATCCCGGGAATTAGCTCATTACTAAGAGATTTACAGTGAAGATCCTATTTACAACCCGTTTGAGGGATTATTATTTAAACAAAGTCGCGGCTTATATTCGAATTTACTTTCAATTTCAATTTGATATTTATGTAAACTTTTTCAATTTCTTTTGATTTACTTATTGGATGGAAAGTTAGTTTTAAAACATACTTATGTAACTTCCCAGAAAATTCATTTTAGACCATAATACCCTACTGACGGTGACTATTTGATAGTCAATATAATTTACTTGAAAACCTGTTTACACCTAGTGAATGATTGACACCTTGTAATCTTTCGTATGGCAATTATTGTTATATTCTTTACATTACTTTTTTTACAGGACATTGGATTCAATAAAAAAACATGTCTCTACTATTAATTGTATAGGTACAATATAATATCGTTCAAAATCCTTCCTAAATACGTTTTATAAAAAACGACTGTAGATCCAAGAGACGGGAGTAAGGCTATAACTATAATGCTGGATTTGCTGTCACTCATGTAATTTTAGGCATGTAAATATATACATACTATAAGTGAAAGTTGTTAAAATCAATGTTTGCTTTTCTATCGTTTACTCTAACTGTTGGAAACGTATTAGAAAAAGAGACGTCTTCAACTTCAAAGCATAACACTTATCTTGCCTAAAATTTATACAACTTTTATAGAATGCAAAATATAGAGAGATTTTATAACTCATCTTTGCATTGAGGTCTGCGCCTGTACCGAATTCCATCTAGATCGTTTAAACGATTTGGTTACGGCCTTTGAGAACGTTAGGTTTTACCAGACATCCTAGCTTATACTAGTCGATATGTGTACTATACTCAAAGCTGTAGTATATCAGCTTACTTTCTATTTTATTTTCAGTAGGGACTAAATAGATCTTTCTATGAGATTTTGAAAAAGTTAATAACGAATTGATATTCATCAAATTTACATAGTAACGGATATCGATAGTATCTTTATAACTAATTTGCATGTAAATTGCATATAACAATAAAAATCCTTGTAATAAGAGAACAAAGTTGTCGAGTCAAAGTATTTTACAACTTCTTGAAAAGAAGGAAGTAAATGAAATATGAATAAGATAATTATATTACAAAAAACATTTTGATGTGAAAAGCTTCTTAGTGAGAAATTTGTTTAAAAGTTAAGAATTTCAGAAAGCTACCTTTATTTTTACCAGATATAAAGCTCAGTAAACGTTAAGCTATGTTTAACATGCAAGCTCCTATGGAACCTCAGAACACAATTTTTAAAGCTCCTCTTCAAATAGATTTCTAAATTTCAAATTTAGTTTCGAATATAATCCAAACATAATTAATAAGTAGTGCGTTTCGTGTGCTAGTAATATTGTGACATGTCTACATTTACTAATGTTTTATCGACTTTTTTTACTGATATTGAAACATCAAGTGAAAAAATTATAAATATTAAGACAGTAGTAAGAAGTATAGTAATTACAGGCCAGTCTCTTGCGTTGGTGCGACTCTAAACGCTACAAGTTGTGGGTTCTATTCCCACTCCAGGAAAGGTAAATATAAAATATATATAATAACTAATATTTAGTATTTTAATTTCGTCACTCTTATAACGAGACAAAGCGCGGCGTTGAGTTCCACCATTCAGCACACAATGCCTCAATTCGGCGGCAAGCGGGGATCGGTAATCATAAAGAGGACGGAGTGTCTTAATATTAGGTTCTCAGGTTCCCGCTGTCTACCCTGCCATGTGGGGATACAGCGTGAAGTTAAAAAAATAAAAAGTATTCACTAATAATATATGATTAGTTTTTTTTTTTTTTTTTTATGGATAAAGGATGGCAAACGAGCAGAAGGACCACCTGATGGTAAGTGGTTACCTTCGCCCATGAACCTCTACAACACCAGAGATGTTGTATGCGTTGCCAACTTAGAGGATATAGATGGAAGGGGAGGACAATGTAGTAGTCCGCTATCGGAACCACCACATTTTGGGGAAAGGATAGGTGGGAGAGGGGAAAACCTGGCTTACATGCCATCGAACCGGAACACATCATAAGATATTTGGCGGTTCGTCTTTGACATGATAGTGGTCGCGAGCCAGACGGAGGACGAACCTCCTACCACCAAGTGTTAGTGATTTTATGAAAATGGGTAAAAACATTTTGCCATAAAATCTTATTCTACTTTACAAGAAAATGGGAGCATTTGTAGCGGCTGTTCAAAATTCGTCTGTCATTTACATAATGCTTGGCCTTCACAACGGTGACTTTGACTTCAAATGCTATTATGTAAACAAGTTCTATAGAAATTACGATTTTAAAATCTTATCACCTATTAAAGAATACATTTTGTAACAAAAGATATTTTGTGTAGACTTATCTTCTGAATTATAATTTCATTATTATATAATAATTGTTATGATATTACAACAATGATATTGCCGGAGGTCACAGGTTCACGGGTTCATTTGAGACAAATATTTGCTGAATTCACGTCTAATCTTTCATACTTATTCGTTTAGTTTTGAAGTTGTATTTTAAATAAGCCTCTGTATCAGTGGCGCGGGTTCCATACAACTCGATTCCCACTGGGAATTTTGCACTTTTCAAATTATAAGTATGAGACCTACTTGTACTTTGAAAAAAAAATGTCGCCAGGAAAATATTGGGCATAAAATTGCAAAAAAACATGCTCTGACATCTTATAGATCTAAAAAAAAAGGTCATCGCGAAAATTGTATAGTGAAATTACGAAATATCTTGACATCCTATCCTTATATCCCTTTTATAATACCTTGATATAAATATATCGGCTTCCCTAAAAATTACCGGCTTCCCTAAATATACATCGGTTTCCCTTAATTTACCGGCTTGCCTAACTAACATTTTCACCCTTCGCTCTGTATAGAGGTTCCATTTTTACTTTAGAGCGATTCGTTTTTTTTATTTATTGTTTTAATTTCTACTTAACATAAAAAATCTATACCAATATAGTAATGACGATTAGTAAATTCTGACATGAGCAAAATATCTTACATAGTTAAATAAATTAAAAGAAACATTTATTAATCTGTAATCATTTCACTAGATATCAACTAAATCTATGAGATACACATACATTACTTTTTTGGTTACACTGTTTGTCTTCTATCAAAAAATATTACTTCGTGAACCAACAATGTAAATCGTAATTTCCGCCAATATTTAGATATGTCCATTTAATTTATGGAAGGCAACAATCACTAGCGACTTGTCAGTAGAGTGCGCGATATCACCGCGTGCGCCGGTGTTTAGTTGCGTTTACTTTATTTTTTTAGTCTCTCAAAATGGAATGGATGGTAACAAGTGATGGTGAGCTTAATAAAAGCTTATTTAACATATTTTTAAAAGTAAAGTTAAATTATACACACTCTATTATTCAGACCGACTGTCGTTTATTATCGTAGTCTTTTCTTGACCAGCTAGTCTGTACTGTACAAGAATAAATAATTTTAAATCGACCGAGATAATAAGTCACGCTGTAATTGGTCTAGATACAAAAGATATCAGTATATTAATACATTTGGCCCAAAAAATTTCTAATAATTTTGTTAGTACATGATAACGATAAAGTATTCAGTTTGTAAATGTCCTATGATATAATGTGCCAATATTATACTTTAGGCAATTATTTGACATATTACTGTGGTAATGTGAAAATATGATACGAGAGTGAAAGAGAGGATGGGGATTGGTTGACCTTCGAAATTACGTAAGTCACGTACAAAGTATGAAGACCTCCCAGAGGGCATGTATGAAGAATTTAGGGGCTGTGACGTGGGCTAGATGAAGTGAGAGATATACTGAGACCATTGTGTTCGTTGTTCTATTATCTGCCCACCAGTTTTTTCAGATTATCCCAGTGATACTGACGCTATTTATATAAACTAATGAGGGGTATATAAACGTCGGTCAGTTATATACATACGTTTTAATTCAGGGAGAATGCATCAAAACCTCAAAAAAAAATTTTTAAGCCTTGTCATAAATTGAACTCCAAAAACACTTTTTGGGAAACTTGTATTCATGTTAAGTTTCCAAAACATTGAAACAGGGGAAGTGAATGGTTCTACACCCTAAGAACTAACTTAATGAAAATATCAAAAATATAATCGTCTGTAAGAGATTAGGATATTTAATATGAATATCTTTATACAATATTTCTCTATCCCCATATGTGCGTGGGAAGAGAATCCATAAAAAGGTTTACAACTGATCGAAATACTTTATCTTTGATCCCTTTTCATTATTCGACCTTTAGCATATTAATATACTTGAATCTTTTTCTATATAGCCTTTGAGATTGTATTTGCGTTTATATAAAAATATACTGAAATTTTAGTAAGGTAATGTAAAGAAACGTCTTTGTTGGATAATAGTGTCCTAATGTAGGTTTCAAGAAGACTCAGTTACTAAGATTTTTTAAAGTAAAAGAATTATATTTTTAGGTTTACTTTATTTGAGTAAGCAAATATAATAAATATTCAAATATGTGTTTTTTTAATTAACATATCTTTGTTCACTTTAGGATTTCTTTTTATTTTGATCAGACCCATGGTCACTTTTTATCATAGTTTTTACTTCTTTTGCGGTATTAACTAATATTTCTTGTTCGTTTATTTTTAACTTTAAAAGTTGAGAATTGCAAAACATACAGGAAATTTTACATAAATATTAAATTGGTCTAGTAGCTACTGTGCATTGAGGGAGTGTAATTTTCTCTAAAGATTACCTGCGCTATCTACAAATAGATTTAAATTGCCGGTTAGATTGCAGGAGATTGCCCACTATCATTGTCAGATACTTCTTGCTTCGTATTATATAGTATTTTTTCCCGTTAAACTGGATGAGTGAGAACGTAGAGGCAAGACACTCCGTTCTATGTTTTGAATTAAATTGGGTGTTAAGTGGCGATACTTAACATCGCTCTATGTCTTACAGTGGCGAGGGGTGAAAATTTTAGTTAGGCAAGCCGGTAAATTAAAGTAAACCGACGTATATTTAGGGAAGCCGGTAATTTTTAGGGAAGCCGATATATTTAGGAAAACCGGTATAGGATGTCAAGGTATTTAGTAATTTCGCTATCGAATTTTGGCGATGACCGTTTATTTTTTTAGGTCTATAAGATGTACTTTGTAAAGTTAGGCAACTGGTGGAAATCGAGTTGTATGGACGCCTCGAACGGATGTCTTATTAGAGCGAGGAAATGAAAACAATTTAAATGTAATCATGATCATAAAACGGAATCGAATCCGCAACCTATCGCGTTTATGCTTAGAAAACGTGCGTGCCACTGTACCACGATGGCTTATAAATAATTACAATAAATTATTTTTGATAGTTGTACATTTAGTGAGAAATATCATGAGAATTGAAGGTCGATTTAAGACCCAAATTAATTTACAATGTGTGAATTTCAGGGAAATACAAAATAGTGTCTCTGTCTGCAGCTACATTTTCCGGTGCACTGAGGGTGAGTAGTATGTGACTAATCGTATTAGTTTAAATTGAAACACAAAATACTCAGCATTTCCTTTTAAATAAACACTTGCTTTGCTTTACTATAAATGTTATACATTTAATAGAATAGTATTCCTTTTCTTCTTATTATCATAATAGTACTTTATTTGTTTTTTTTTTCTACTTCACGCTGTATCCCGCATATAGCAGGGTAGGCAGAGGGAACCTGAGAACCTAATGTTCAGACACTCCGTTCTCTAGCAACAATTCTGTTCCCCACTTTCCGCCGAATAGAGGCATTGCGTGCTGAGTGGTGGAACTTAACGCCGTACTTTGCCTTGTTACCAAACCCAGGAAATGAAAAGACTAACATTTCCTGGAGTGGGAATCGAACCCACAATCTGTCACGTTTACAGTTGCACGCTTGTGCCTCTGCGTTACGACAGGCGTTTATTTTATTTAAATAAAAAATATATTATTACATTATTTGAATAAAAAATATATTTCTCTCTTCAAAAACTTCTTTAAAAAATATATTTGTCTCTTTGTTCACTCTTTAAAATGATAGTTTTATAAGCACTCCATATCTAATTTGCATCTTGAGTCTAACCGGTTACTATACTTTCTCTGACATAATCGGCGATATGGGTATCTATATTTTTAAAATAAGCTTTCTCCAGAATAAAGTTTGAATTGAATACCATTACATTCGGTGAGACATACTGCAAATGTTGTACCTTACGCCGTACCGTACACCTTGAGTATATTTTGGTGCATATGACCTTAAACATGAGTAGTTGTGGGTTCGATCCCTACTATAGGGAATCAGCAAACTTCAATTATTTTCAATTTCCTGCTCTGGTAAGATAAAGCACGGCAATAAGTTTCGACACCCTCCACGTAATGTCTTGAGCGTCGTTCGAGCGGAAAGTGGAAAATGGAATCTCTCTGGCTGCCCTACTATGCGGGGTAAAATATTACTTTATATAAATACTACTGAAAAACGTTCAGTTCAGTCAAGAATATAATAGTTATAATAAAACTTACACATAATATTAATAAAAATATTGCCAGGTAATAAGAGACGCATTCTGCCAAGATGAAGCAGTATCAATAGGATCAGAAGTAAACAAAAACCCTAAAGCAATAGAGGAATTACTAGAGCTATGTGCGGATGCAGCGCTCGACGGGGTATCACTGGTCGCGGTCGAGGTGGAATCCGGCGAAGTGGTGTCTGTATCGTTTAATAAGATACAGGTCAGTTATATTGATAATGAAGAATGGAAATTGCAATTTACTCGAGATTATAGAGAATTTTATACATAATATGTGATAAAGTTATTCACGAAAATTGTTCACTGCGCTCTTTAAATTTTAAATATAATTATGATTTGTTCTAAAAAGAATAATTTGCGCTATTTTCTTTTAGCTTCACGCTGTAACCCGCATATAGCAGGGTAGGCAGATGGAACCTGAGTGTGAACCTAGTGTTAAGACACTCCGTTCCCCATTTTCCGCTGAACTGAGGCATTGCGTGCTGAGTGCGGAATGTGCGAAACTCAACGCCGCTTTGCCTTGTTACCAAAACCAGGAAAATGAAAACACTAAACTTTTACATTTCCTGGAGTGGGAATCGAACTCACATGTCGCGTTGACAATTGCTCACTTGTGCCTCTGCGCCACGCCAGGTGTTATTTAATTTTAAATTGTATAAATAAAAGTAGCTTCACGCTGTATTCCGTATAGCAGGATAGCCGAAGATAACCTAGAATACACTCTGTGTTCTTCTTCCCGCCCAAATTCGACACATAATATAAAGTGGGGTCTTCACTCTCCTCCCTGGGGAGGAGGGGTGATGGCTTCAGGCTCTTAGGCCTATGGCCATGGGAGTCTTCTCCGTCCATGAACATGGGCGGGTCTTCGGGTTGGCCCATAGAGCCTCTGTAGGGGTTCTGTCTACAATTTCGGTTCCAGTTTGGGAACCGAAGAAGGATGGTAGTCGAAAGGGGGAGGGGGGGAAAGAGCCATATGCCACCCGGGCGATCAGCCCAGCCGGGTGAGACCCACGATAATATAAAGTGAGATTCATTTGATTGAGATATATAAAATATCTTATGCTATTTTTACAAAAGTAGTATTATAAATAAATTTATTAGAAAATTATTTCTACAATATTGGTTGACCACATTTTTCTTGATTAGCTCACTATTTAAACATTTTACTCACGTCGACTATAAAAAGTAAAGTAAGTTTTATATCATTAATAATATTCCTTAGATTAAATTTGTTATACACTTTCCGATTTTCATACCAACAAATAATATATGTGGATTAACGGTAGGAATGATGATATTATGGAATAATTACAACGTTGACGGCGGTACTTCGAACGTGAAGTGGGAGACTTGTCTGAAGAACTGTCTACAAAGCGCCAATATTGTGGGCTTAAATATAAAAAGGAAATTTAATAAACTGACATATTTCAACAAAGTATGAAAGTCGTTTTAATAAAATTATTAAGCTAAAATAGTAAAATTATAGTTATTATAGGATGATTATCCCGCATAGCTAAGTAGACAGAGATAACCTCGTCGTAAGACACTCCGTTCTTATCTTTTCGCCTGAATTCGAGACACTGCGAGGCGTAATTCAACGCCGCGTGTTGTTTACTAGAACAGGAACAGAAATGAAAATAATTTAAACATAAACTTTACCTCCAGTAGAAATCGAACCCACAACCACTCTCATTTATAGTTAGACACTGTTCTCACTGCTCCACGATGGCCTCATTAAAAATACTGATTTAAGTAAAATCACACATTATTATCGCAAAATTAATTTTTACCCATTTCACATTGAAAATTGAAAACGATTCACAGGTTAATGCGTCAGATGCCACAGAAAAGCCATTCTTCGAAATATTCGCTGAAGAGCGCTGTACACAGGCTTCATCACGTTCGCTCATACAATTTATGGCCAACGTTGACGGGAGATGCAATTTGTTCGAAAAGTGAGTGCATTTTCTTATTTGTTAATATTCTAAAAATATAACTAAGTGGTTGACAGTCTTTTATGGTGAAGCTCGGGTAACTCTATTTTAAATTTTAAATTGAAAATAAAGTTGTTGTATGGGTTAAGAATTTAATATCAATCAAAGGAATGGTATGTAATGTATTTAAAATATTAAAAAATCTTAAAATATTTATATTTACTGGTCCAGTTAAATAAAACGTGAAGTTGGATTCTATCAGTTAACTATATATTTTATTTTAAATGAGTAGAAAGCGCAAAACAGAGACTTAATATAATTCCCAATTAACTGGTATTATACGACACTCGTACATACGAGTACATAAAGGCAAAAAAAAACAATAATTTGAGCATGTAATATTTAACCAAAATAGAATTTTATTTTGTGCTATAACGAGCTGTTTTAATATAGAGTAAAAGAGCAGCTGGTAACGAAACATACTCCAAGTTCATTTACGAGTACTAATACTTTAATATTAAAAATCTTTCCTCAACGTCAACTTTGAATATATTTAAAGTTTTAATATATGAACATTTTATAACTTATTTTGATTACTTAGTTTAGCAGATTTTATAAGTATTTATATTAAAATCCCATTCGACGATCGTAAAAGGTTTTAAGTAGAACACACAGCATTTTTAAATATCATGAATCTCTGATTCATAGATTTGAAGCGACGATGCTATTTTTCTCTAAAGAATGTCAATTTTACAAAAATTTATACATTTTAAACAAAATATATGTTAATAATATATTTTAAATCGTTTACTAATTCATATGTTTATTATTAGATGTGGAGTAGACTGTAGTTTGGAGATCATGTTTTTGGCAACACTTCGAGAACACCGAAGACAGAAATTAGCAACAATATTAAGTAAAATATCTATAGATGTTGCAAGAAAAATCAAAGATGGACCAGTGGCTGAAATGAATGTAGAAGATCTTGGTTCTAAATATTCGCATTTAGTGAAAAGGAAAGCTTTTAATACATATCCTAAAATTTGCCAAGCAATATGGACCGCTGAAGGGTCCCGAAAAGTCGGCAAAGCGTTGAACTTCACGGTGCACTTGACAGTACCATTTTCGGAATTTATATTCAATGGAAAAACTTATTCAGAACGAATTGGAGACGAAGCTGCATTTTGTGAAGTAGTAGCATTATCTTTGTAACGAATTGTACGTTAAAAGAAGATTGAAATGCTAATTTTGAAGTTGAAATTTCAATGAATATATATTACTTTTGTTAAGAATGTATTAGTTTTAATTGATAGCTGTTCAGTTTTGTTGTTTCAACCACATCCATGTATATTATTATTATTAAGTTTACTTGAAATTATACGTTTCAGTCAGTCAGTCAGTTCAAAAAAAATGTCTGCGATGATAATTTCTTAATATATTTAGTACAGTATTAAAGTAAGTTCCAATTTTAAAAACCTCATCTTCAGTTTATTATTGTATACAATTATGTAACGTTCCTATATTTAACTTGACCTAAATAAAGACGACTATTCGAAAGCATCTAATTTGATTTCAATTCTCAACTTGATATAAGCTGTGGTCAGATATCAAGGGGTTTAATTCATTGGGAGACTTGGGACAAATTGGTTCTGTTAATTGATTTGTGCCCGACGACTTTATACTGTAAAGGTGATTATTCTATTAGTCCCTCATTAATTTAGCGTTTCCTGATCATTAATGAGATTTTAGATAATTGTTATTGTTAATTACCTAAATTTTACTTAGTTATAATATCATATTTTTGATAATCCCTTTAACTAACATATTAATGTCTAGTAATCGATTTTATTTATTTTTAGACAACAAAGCATTTTGTATGAAGAAGAAGTATATCACATCTTTTCTACTGGGATTTTGGGCTTAATTTTAGATACATATACCATATGTGCTATCAAGAACAATATTTTGACATAATAGCAAGAAAAAGAAAAATCAATAAATAAGATCGTATGACAGTACATGAAATTAAATACTTTTTATTGCCAATATCTGTTACCTTTCAATGTCGGTCATATTTGATCAGTGTATAATTTAGCAGCAGTAACGGCTAACAGTATAAATACCTACATAAAAATCATTTGCCTACACGAATTAAATTTTTAAATAATAATAAGATATGTAAAGTGAAGTTCACTTTGTTACAAGTAAAGTAAGTAGTGAAGCAATAGGTGAACACAGCAACTTGACGCGTCACGTTGTGCCACGCTCCTCCACTTACGATTTGGCAGTTTTGACATGTATTTGAATTTCCACCGAGACTGTCGCGATATTTTCGTTCCGACGAACGCGAAATGAATTGTAAACACAAATTTTGCATTTGGAAAATTTTTCAGCTATTCTACATCAAAATGATACTATACTATATTATATTATGGGATATAGCTTTTTATACATGTATGTTACCTTCAACCCATGTTTTTTTAACCAGTTTCAAAAAGGAGGTTTCAAAAGTTTTCAATTCTATTGTATTTTTATGTGTCTTACTTTATAAATTCAAATTGGATAAACCAAAATTGATAAGCCTTTACTTATAGGATAGCTAATGCTTTTGATGTCGTCCCATTTAAATTAAGTTGAGTAAGTAGTTTTTTTAGTTATTCGTAATAATTCCACTTCCAAGTGCATTTTATTTAAAATCGATTTTATTTTGTTGTTAAAATCTTATTTCTCACTCTTTCTCAGTATGTTACATATTAAAAATATGGGAATCCATAATATATAAATCTTCCTAATTTTTTCTTTCAATTTTAAGAAACATTGCGTACTACTTAGGTAGATAACACAACACCGCACTTTATTTAACAAATATTTATGTATTTTTCTGTATATATCATATAATCAGGGGAGTCCCGCCCAATTTTATTTGTATTTTAGGCATTGCATGTATAAAAAACATACATTATTTTGTAGTTTAAAATAATACAAAAAAAATATTATATTCTAGAAAGCTTTGTACTTTTCCAGTACTATCCATACTTTAAGCAAAAGCAAAACAATTATATAGATTTTTACTTATTTATTGTTATATTAAAACAAAAATATTCGTTTACGTAAAAGCAAAATCAATATGATTTTAAACTTTTAGGTATATAAATATGAAATGAGGCCATCGTGGCGCAGTGAGGCAGTGTCTCATAGTATACGCGTTTGGCGCTGGGTTTGATCCCACTCATGGCTATCATTAAATTATGTTAATTTTCCCGTACCGGTTAAGACAATACGCGGCGTTGAATTCCACCACTCAACTCGGTATGTCTCAAATTCGGCAGATAACGAAGCGCCTTGACACTAGGTTCTCTTTGCGTATTGTGCTAAGCGAAAAAAAGCTAAAAAAAGTAAATGACTAAATTTGTGCTTTTGTCTTGTACAATAAGACAAATGTCGGTGGCGATGTTAAGAACCCCTCATGCTTCGAACTCGTAATATTTAATTAACTGGAATACAATACAAACTTGAATTCACTTTGTGAACGTATATTTAACAATACATACATAAATAGTTTCACGCTGTATCCCGCATATAGCAGGGTAGGCAGAGGGAACCTAGTGTTAAGATACTCCGTTCCCCACTTTCCCCCGAATTGAGGCATTGCGTGCTGAGTGGCGGAACTCAACGCTGCGCTTTGCGTTGTTACCAAAACCAGGAAATGAAAAACTCCATTTTCTGGAGTGGGGATCGAACCCACTACCTGTCGCGTTTACTGTCGCACGCTTGTGGCTCTTCGCCACGACAGGTGTTAATTAACAATATTATAACAATATTTTTATAGTCTCTCATAATCACACACTTATTTAATACATTTTCTATAAATATTTTTTCCAAGCTATATACAGTAATAATACAATTTAAGTTTTCTTCCTGAAATTACAATTGCTTATTTCCTTCAAGTCGTCTTAGAACAAACGGTTTGAAAGCAGGAATTCGATAACTCAATAATGAGCACATCAGAACTCGTTAAACTTTGGCGCAAAACTATGGGCATTTCGCATAGATTCACGAATATTGGAGTAATGATCAATTATATAGCGTTTGTGTGTAGGAAGTTTTTGAAGCGCTCTTGTTACCTCGCTTATCCCCTGTTCTTCAAGATATGTTCTCAATATGTAGGTATTAGGTAATATTTTCACTGTAAGCCCTGCCCACCTTGTATTTTCTTTGTACGTTTGATTTGTAATATTTGTAGGCTTATTTTGATAGAAATGTCTACGTATTTCTTTCTTGTGGTTAATATTTATTTTTTAGTTCTAAATAAATCGCATTTTTTTTAAATTTATAAGCACTTATTTAAAAATTATTATTTATATTTTCATATCTTAGAAGTAATTTATCAAATTTCATTTCATTATTTTAAAGAGATTTAATAAAAAAAATCATACATGCTTACATAAAGTTCAGGAGCGAACGAAAACACCGAAACAATAATGATTTGAAATTATAAGCGTTGGTTTAATTTCTAATTTTCTATTTAAAACTGGATATTGTAATATACTAATTTTGCGCTTAATATTTTTAATATTTCGTAATGGTTCACGCATAACGGGATAGTCATAGGGAACCTAGTGAAACGACGTTCCGTTCTTTACTTTCCGTCCGAGTTCAAAACATTGTGTGTTCTATAACTGATTGCCAGGCTTGTAGACCAGGCCCGGATTGTACCAGAGTGCAGAAATGAAAATAATTTAAATATGATTATTCCACCGAGAGGGAATCAAACACATAACCACTCTCGATTATAGAAGAAGCTGTTCCACTTCGCCACGATGGTCAATAGACTATGAATATATTAAAACTAATTTAATTTATAGAAAAATATTATATGTGGCTACATGTGTAAGTGCTTATTCATTTTTAAATATGTAGGTTTGGATCCTCTTTAACACATCTAGTTCAGAATTAATTGAAGTTCTAAAAATATAAATAAGATAGATATAAGTAATCCAAAAAGTATGTTATAGGTATTATATAAATAAAATCACAAAAGGAAAATACTAAAGAAAACTACAGTATTTGATACCTTCTACACTTGACTTGGCGCAGAACGGTAAATCTCTAAAATTGAGTCAAAAGCTCTACTAAAACACAATTTAGTGTTGAGACATTGTGAAAATAGAAGAAGCAATCATATTACATAAATCCCAATAACACATGGTAACATTTTTGTTTCTAAGATACTTTTATTTTCTGGGTTTTCTTTGGACATTCAGTAATATTGTATTACCAAAGAAATATATATTTTTTTATAATATTTAGATTTACTCTTTATAACTAAACTTGAACTTTATTAAATAAAATATATACGCCCTTTTAGCGTAGTTGGTAAGTGCCTGATGAATGTGATGTTTGCAGGTTCGATTTTCTTTAGGGAAAAAAGTGTACAATGACGTCAAATATATGTGTTTCTCTAAAGTTGTTAAATATATTGAATTATTATAGAGTCATTAGGTTCTGCCCGACTGCTCAATAAAATTTGAGAAATTCAAGAAAATCGTATAAAATCAAGCAAATCACGATGAACGTATGAGTTTCTATAAAGAAACATAACGTCTCCTTGTAAGAAAAACTGACATGCTCTATGGCGCTCAATGTAATAGAGTGACGACATCTTGCGGAACAAGTTTTTCTTATATATGCATAATGATTTGAAATTTGAAGAAGATGTGATTTATTGAAATTATTAGGTATCAACATATTAAAAATGAGTTGGTAAATAACTATTAACAATAGGTATATAACTTTTATTAGGTAAAGAGCTCTAAAGCTCGGCTTAAAGTAGAGCTTAAAGTCCCCTTTTAAAATGTACTGTATGTGCATCCCCTTAAGACTTCTATATTTGATTGACAAGTACACGGCGCTGGTCCGAGCTCCTCTCTCTTCGAAGCGATGAACCTATCCTCCTTGGTGAATATATGGAATCGTGAGGACTTTCTGCTTTCTATACTATATGAGAGTGTAGCTTCGAGCCGAAATCTAGAAATTTATATATTTAATTACTTAGGAACAGAATAGTTCTTTGGATAGAAAGGTTGATAAAATTACATCGAAATACAGTATTACGCAATGAAAGCCACAGTCATTTGCTTTATGTTTAATTTATCTACGGTTTACCTTTACGATCGTACCGTAAAGTAAATATCACTGATCCCAAAAGATTTTCGCAGCAAAATGCTTATTAAGGCACTTTATAGCTTGTTTAGGCTTTATCTACATAATCTCTGGTGAAATTGGTCTACTAAAGATTACGTTTAGAAATGAGTTCATATTGAACAATTAACATGTGAGTTATGAATTTTCTTCGTCTTAAATTGTAATTAAAATAAGCTAAAATAAGCTAAAATAAGAATAAATATCTATGTGTGTTTTTAGCATTTGAAATCTCTCTGACTACCCTACCATACCAAGCTTCCATGTCATTTTAAATTTCATATTAATACCAATTTAACATAAAATATTACTTAAATAAATAACTATTATATGTATGACAGCACTCGCAGTAAATAACAGTATAACAAGTTACAAAATTGCCCACGATTTAGAAGTCAAATATCAAATCTCAGCATCACAAAAATATAAAACAAACCTTATCCCGCATGTAAATGGCTCCTCTATCTAAGCACGTAAGGGTTTGAAGCCAGTCTTTTCTTTGAAAGCGTAAAGGCATTGTTGAAGGGTTATTGCCGGCGTCATGGTATAGGTTACCATCGCTTCCTACAATGAAGTTTTTCGCCCGAAAATGATAAGGGAAAATGGGCAATATCACGCTACTCTTTATATGTTCCTTTGACGTAGCTGTTTGCTTTAAAATGTGTTGAAAAATTTGTAATAGGATTGTTTTCAAAATCATAATATTTTTTTACTTAATCTAGAGTTTTTTGGACAAATGTTACAATAGGTTATTAACTTCATGTTAGTTATATTGTTACTTCAGTTTATGTTTATGCCTGATCCAGTTATTTTAAAACAGAACTATTAAATTGGAACTTCTCAGAAAGGAACAATAACAAAAACAATTTCAATTCATCAAAGTCTTTCTCAGGTAATATTCTTAAAAGAAACTGTGATAAGTTTTCGAATTCGAAGCAACTGCTTTGAATTCGAAACTTCATATAACTTTGCTATTGGTTACAAGAAGTACATTAGAAACTAAAAATAGGATTTTCTTTTCCTTATGTTAATATAGACAAAGAAAAGATAAGGAAACCCCAATGCATTTGTAGATTTCTAAATTTACTTAGCCGCAGTGCCCTGTTTACTCACCTGCTCATGAATTTCAAATAATGTCCAGCCTACGAAGGTAAAAGCTACAACGGAATTCACTGGGGAAGTTTACGCGTGAGGAACCTAAATGTATGTAGCCATAAACATGCATAAGGACACGATAAATTATATTATTTCCGTGCCTACTGAACTAATAAAAATACTTTACGATCGAATAAATTGCAGATAAAATTTTGGGTTTTTTATCTTAGTGTACATACCTACTTAGTTATTTTTGTAAATAAAATATTTCAGTACATTTGTTTCTTGAGTAATATATTGAAAATTATTAAAAGATACACAAAAAATAAGATCTAAAACGTAACAGCTGTCTATTACCTTATTTAACAATAAGAATATAATTTTATATCTTTTGTAACAATGTAGACAAAAGAACAGTTATTAAGATAGGCGCCGCCGGAAAGGAAATCAACCGTCTAACTGACGTTGAACAGTCAGTTGACTTTTTACGCTCAGTTTCTGATTTTGATAAGCTGACACGCCTTTGTAAATGGAGAAAATGTTTGGTATTTTATAATAAGTCCATTTGTTCTTGGATTAAAATTTTAGCTATTATTAATTATTCCTATAAGATGATATAATAAAATATTCGACGAACGAACGAAAGGCGGAGTCTAACTTTGTCTAAACCGACCAAGGAGACAACCGCAAGCGTAACTAGAATATATATAGTATTATCTCGAATGAAATTTGAATTAAAACATATGGAAAATTTATAACTTGTCGAAACGTTTCCTGTTTATTTTTTCTTTCTGACTTAAAAAAAATCAGAATTAAATGGGATAATATATATTTTTGTTGCCGATCAATCCCTTCTTCCTAGGGTGAAATGTTTTCTTCCTCGTTTTCTTTAAATTTACTTCTTTGGGATTCAAATTTACAATATTTTTGAATCATGTGTTTAATTATTACTTTAGTTATTCAAGCTGAATTCTAAGTCTCAGTAAAATCGCAGAAAATTATTTTTTGTACAAACTTTTTTGATCCTCATAGGGAATAAATTCGTAGCTGACATTTCCTATCCGTAAAATACTTTCTTACCTAATTTTGTATTCATAGGTTAAATGTTTATGGAGATTTCATGGTTAACGATTGAGTGATTTTTTAAATTTAATTTTAATAATTTCCAAAATAAAAATAGAACTTACAACTACTCATTATAACATGAAGAGCCCCAACCGCGTCAAAGAAGTAATAATAAATGCAAGTACAACGCTTAAAATTCCATTACAATATCCGCAATACACAGCCAGTTAATAATTAACATTACGACTTGCTTTGTAACAAAGGAGGAACTACGAAATATTTAAATATTAACTGCAAAGGGAGGTTCATATAATTGTGAAGTAACTTTGTTCTGGCCCTCTTATACCGTCCCCAATTTCGTCCGGTCCGCGGTCGCTTTACGCAGCGCTAAATTAATGTTGCAAAGTATGGTATATGTAGGGGATAACTTTTATTTGGCTATTCATAGGTCTTCATTCTGTTTGTCCATTGTCCAAGTTCTATGGTGAACTTTTGTGTTTGCGGTTTAACCACCATAATAATATATTATTAGCTAGATCGAAATTTATTATTTCTTTGTGAGAAAAAAGGTCTTTTATTACTACTAAAATACATACTAAAAGTCGTTTTTCGTTGGAATAGACGTTTCTTTTCCTGGTTAACATAGTGCGTCGTTGGGTACCGCCACCTAAATCGCAATATCAATGGGTTCTTCGCCTACTCTGTTAAATGTAAAATGCCTTTCTACATAGAAATACTTGATAACATTGGACAAGGAAATTGTTTAATATACGAGTCCGTTTAAAATAAAAACATATATTTAACCGCCGAGGCGACGCGCACCAGTCCGTCCCCGCTGGTGTAAGAAGTGGAGACGAATGCGGCGTTGGGGACCGCCACCCAGCACGCCAGGCCACGCCAGAAGGTCACGTAAAAAGCATGAGGACCCCCGGAGTGCATGCATGAAGAGGTTAATGACTGTGGACGACGCAAAAGAGGTATGCCGGGACCGTAGCGTTTGGCGCTCCGTTCTCTTTGACTACCCCGCTAGGGATAAAGCGTGAAGTTAGGTAGGTAGGTAGGTATTTTAACTATGTGTAAACGCACGTATGTATATATGTATTTTCACTTACGTAACTAAATATTACAGTTTACTTTTAATAACAAACCAGCCTTCGCCTTCAATGTCATTTGGGACGTTTAAGAATTCTTAAAAAATTATTACAAGCCGAGTTCCTTACAAAGTAAATAAGAGGAGAGCTCTCGAAAATTCGAGATTAAAATTCCTACCCTTTATTTAGGAAAGTCAATATAATGAAACGAAAGCTACGTATTGGAGATTCGTTCACGATTTTTTTACAAAATATATTCGACGACAGTGAAATGGAACTCGCTTTTTCCTTTACATTTGATATATCTTAGAAAAATCCAAATCTTAATATCGATTTAGAGCAACGATTGCGTAATCTACTTGCACTTGTAGCAAATTTTCGAATTTAACAAGCAAAAAATTGTTATAAATTTGTCTTTTATATTTTCATTAATCGGATAATTAAAGGAGTATTTAAAGTTTAAATATAGCTTGTTAATTAACAAGACAACTTTACTCATTTGCTTAATATAAGAGCATCAAAATTTAATTAATTACGCAAAGATAATTCAAGCGTTTCGTGATGATTAAAATAATTTTATATTACAAATTATGTATCTTGATTTTAAAGAATAAATATTCTTTTTATAGTGGTTTCCATGCTTTTCCACGTATAGCTGGGTAGGCAGAACCAGTGTTAAGACACTCCGTTCTCCGCTCTTTGCTCAAATCCGCGCTTACCTCCGGTAAGCGCGGATTAAAAGAAGAAATAAAAATCGAAGAAATAAAAATAATTAAAATATAATCATGCTCGAGTGGGGATCGAACCCA
>JAKGSA010000305.1:82709-105569 GCA_033558755.1 Philaethria dido | reverse complement strand
GGGAACCTGAGAACCTAGTGTTGACACTTCGTTCCCCACTTTCCGCCGAATTGAGGCATTGCATGCTGAGTGGCGTAACTCAACGCCGTGCTTTGCCTTGTTACCAAACCCAGGAAATTAAAATACTAAACTTTTACAAATCTCATAGTGGGAATCGAACACACAACTTGTCACGCTTACAGTCTCAGTTAATAATATAACGCATATAACAAAAATATATATTTTATAGCTAAAGTAATAATAATACATGAGTCGTGAATAATTTTATGTTAGAGCTCATACAAAAAGTGAATATCAACGAAAATTGAATCTTTTAGACGTTGTTCATATTTAATTTGTTCATCTTAAAAATTAAAAGTATTAAAGCTTTCTCTGCTTTGATATTAACAAAAACTTTTATCTTTAATATGTGTTAAAATATTATATTATTTTTTTTATTCAATAACTACATGCTTTCTTTGTAAAGCTTTTGATATAGGTACACTTTAATCAAATTAGATGATTGCACTTAATTTGAGATTATTTCATTATGGCTGCTCGCGATGCTTTACTTGAAAATGTCTAATAAGTAGCAGTTAAAAGCAAATATATAACGTATATTGTCCATATTAACCTATAGAGCGATAATATAAATACACTACTAGCTCGGTTAATCTATACATTAACACGTGAAGCAAAAATCTCGTACCCCTTTATACGAAAATTACGTGGACCAGGGAGCATGAAATTTGGCACACTTATAGTTAATATAGAGGATTTTTTTAAAAATATATTAAATTAATAAAACAAATGTTACACTCACTATCATGGTTTGACATTCATGTTTATATAAAGTGACATATACGTTGCAAGACAACGCGTTGTTAACGCGTCAACGGGGACACTATTGTAATTAATTATACGTAAGCATCCAAACATATTTTTTCGGTTATGATAAATGTGACATAATTCGAAAATTTGCAACTAAGGTCTACACTTTATACCATACACTGTATTTAAGTACAAATAATTTTATATGCGTATGATGTACTAGACATCAGTGTTTACGCGTAAAATTTGTGTAACATTAACATAGGAAATATAATAATTTTATTCAAAAAAATATTTGTTAAATACAGTGTGTCGGTTTTATATATTTTTTTAATTTTCAACTTTATCTTTATTCAAGTAGATAAAAATTAAAGTAAAATCTTTGTTCACACACAATATATTATTTATTACCCAACTGTTTACAAGGCTTTTCGTACCAAAATCCGCTATACTTTATGTTGACTTAATGTTGGTTAAGCATTATTTCAAATTCATGAGAATGTAAACAGATCGCTACTGTTTCGTTTATCGTTATTCTTAGATAAATAATCATATTTTCTTTTATGATCAGAATTTTTCACGCTGTTTTTTTGTGTCAAGTAAACAAAGAAAATATTGGACAAGAAATGTAAATTAAACAATATTTTGAATACACATTTTCAATGTAAAGAAGATAAATAACTACGTACATTTTCGAAAGGTCAATTTTATATATATATATATATATATATATATATATATATATGGTCACATTATAAAAAGAACTTTAGAAAGTCTAGATCGAAGAGTAAATAAAGAGAGAACGTAGAATTTAATTTGGTTAGATAGAGAGAGATTTGCTTGAATAGTGGAGGCAAGCGCATATTAAAAGGGATCCTTATTTGGGTCGCAAGTCCTCGTCACTGGTACAACTACAACTTCCTGTCCTTGCTACCCGATAAGCCTGTTTTTTTCTCTTCTTTCTTATTCTCTCAGTGTATTGCATTATGCACTCTGCATTAGTATAAAAAAATGAGTTTCTACATTTCCTCTTCATATAAAATCCATCTAAGCCAAATTCATACTTCTCTTCTTCGCATAATAAAAAAGTTTTTCACTATAATTTCATTCCTAATTTCAAATTTTGACTAATTTAAATACTCCTATATTTAATTCTAATTAACAATGTTTTCAATTTATTTTATCACAACTTAATTCATTTAACATATTTAGTTGAAACTCAAAGAGAGCTCTAAATATTACAATTATGTCTGTAGACTGTGTAACAAATAATACTATATTTCAAATTACGTTTCAGTGGAATTACACAATTTGCACTGCTTCATGGAAGCGACTAATTTGTCTGTGAAAAGAGAATTAGTATCATACCTAGATTATCAAGGACTGCGAATGAACTCATTCGTATCTTTTTTTTTAACATATTTCTAATTTAATATTTAATATTAGAAAGTAAAGTACATTTAAATAAAATTGTACTGTAAATAATTGTTTCTAAAAAAAAATGAAATAGTAAATATATTTTTTTTTTGTGAGAGAGAAACTGATGTCAAGACAGGCCGTGGTCCGTTTTTCGCCGAAATCAAGACATTACCAGCCGCGCTTTACCTTACCATCACGGGAAATCTAAAATAATTCAAATAAAATCATACCCGCGAATGAATATCAAACCCTTAACCAATCGTATTTACAATTCGACGCTGTACCAATGCGCCGCAATGGCCTCTATAAATGATAAATATTAATAATTTTAATCCGGTAATGGCTTTGCGAGTCTCATTAGTAGATATTAAGATAATTATTTAAATAGTAACTAATAATAACCATAACTATGTTTAATAAAATAAACATAAAATATTAATAACAGTAGAAAGTAACTTCTATTGTTATATTTGGAGGTTATTGGTTGAAATCCCAAAAGCGTTAAATGTTTGTCCAGCCTAGTTAGAACGAGCACGGCTGTGGAATCTACAAACAAAGCTTCGCTTGTGTTGATGATTAACGAATTTGTCATTCCGCTTGCGGTATAGTCAAAAATCATTTGGTATTCCACCGATCTCTTTAAATAAAACAATAGGTGACTTAAATGCAGTTACATAAACATGTTTTTTTTTTCTTCACGCTGAATCCCGTATATAACAGGGTACGCAGAGGGAACCTGAGAACCTATTGTTAAGACACTCCGTTCGTCCGTACGTTGGTACTATTATTATTAGTTTAGTTATAAAGGGTGTCCCAAAATTAACGCAAGATTTGACTTTGCCGCCATTTGCTATTATATTCATTATTCATTCGCTATTAAAAGACTAAAATGGCATTTTCTATTTAATTCAAATCTTGCGTTAATTTTGGGACATCCTATATTAAACAAGCTTTTATTTTATATATTATATACGAATAAATTACTATTCAAACATAACTACGTTCTTTATGAAGGTAAAATGTTTCTTCAATGTTTACAGATCGATATACCAACAGTTGTAGGCACTATTTTTATTTACCGGCACTTACGCCAAACATTACCGGCTTCCTCGTAAATTTCCGGTCGGTGTACGAGTAATTTATATTGCAAAAAATCTTTTGTAGAACAACAGTGCTATTTATCTGACGGGGATGTTTCTTTACTTGCTATAAATCGAGGGTCCCGTAAGTCTTTAGAGAGGCTTAATGCGTTTTCTATTGCCGAAGTCGATAGATTACGTAGATAACTTCAGTACAAGTTTGTTAATGGAGCCTTCATTTGACTAAAATTTCTATACTGAGCAGGTAATGGCTCGAACACTTAATAGAGGATGTAGGCGGTGAAACTGAAAATAGAAATTAAACTTAACGGTATTATGTCTTTAGGATATGGTTTTGTGACAAATTTGCGGTGATTGTCACTGTCATTTTAATTTTATGGTTGGGTATATGGCATCTACTGTGCGATACGTCACTCCGTTGTATATTATAGTTTTTTACATACATGTTGTATGTATGTAGTATGGCGGAACTCAACACTGTACTTTGCTTAAGCAAGCCTGAAAAATGAAAAATTTGAAGACACTGCTTAACTCTTATCAAAGGCCATAGATGGGTATGTAGGGGTGAGCTGCCCCCATACTCATTCGTTCCAAATTTCGGCCGAGAATTGTTGTCTGATGAGTGACAAACTCATCCTAAATTTCAGCTGCATTTGGAACAAAGATTAAAATACCACTAGTATTTTTGGAGGACATCTTTTTCCTCAGGATCAATATATGTTGTGAATATATTCAAAGCAATTTACAGAAAAAATTTAGACAAACGGAACTGCTCGAAAAAGAATATTTTAGTTTTTGTAATTTTTTATCGGTCACTCACTCACGAGATACAATTACCAGTATTCATCAATTAGACAGTCAGATCTCTTTTTACAACATATACTTTTTCCAAGTCGACCGAAGAGGTGGAGCGTAGTTAAAAAAATTAAAATACAATTTTTGCGCATGTTTTTTTCGTTTCGGCGGTCATGACAATTACTAAAAAAAAATCCGTACAGTTTTTTCAAGTGCAGTAGAGTTTCCTTGTCAGTTTTATTGAAAATTTTGCCACAAAAAACGTAAAGCTTTATATAAAACTTTTCGAGGACTTTTTATCCCTGTTGTCCACTAATTCGCAGCGTTCCGTAATCGCAAGAAAAAAATGTGCTGCATTTAATAGGGATCATATAGTTACAAAGCAGTTCAATTCCCAAATCTACAAAAATTCAAACACTGCACCAAAATCAACCTCATTTTCCGCTATATCAAACATGGAACCATGCCGTCCGCGTGATTGTTTTAGTCACTCAGCCAGTCCGGTGTAACTGGATTATATTCAGCGGTAGATATATCGTTGACAGTAATTGAAAAAATTGTTTGTTTCCTACGATTTTTTTTACTAGGTTTGAAAAAATGTCATCCAGTGATAATAAGCACCCTAAGTGTGTCGAGTGTCGCAAACTAATACAAGTACTCGTACAGTTAAATTTATTAAGAAAAAGTACAATCTGCTGAAGAAGCAATAAGCTATTCTCGAGGTTTTCAACAAACAATCAGCATCAATGATATACTTTGTGGAAAATGTCGTCTTCGACCTTATAAACGATCGGAATATGAACCAAATGATGAAAAAGACGTCAAGGAGGACGCCGATGAGGAGGCTGCTAGTTTTGAGAACTGTTGCCAGCGATTGTCCGGTCCAGTTTCAGTGGAAACTTCGGAGGATTCATCATCACCATCTCATTCAGAAGATCCTTCGCTTGAAATAAAAATAAAGCCCGAAGCCGACGAACCACTAGTCGAATATATTGAAATCGAAATGTAGAGACACAGAGACTGTTGCGACTAGGACTTCCAATCCCGCGGGATCTCGGTATTTGCGGGATCCCGCACATAATAAATATTAATGTTATATAAGGCAAATAAAACAATGAAATAAATATCGTAACTTCACATTTATTAACGTTTTACTTAATAGTAATTCATTCTAATGAATGAGATCAATAAAATTAACCCGTTTATTTATCACAGAAAATTGAAATAAAACTGAAAACATAAAAGTCTATTTTCTATAAAATATATAAGTACTAAATAAAAATTTAACCAAAAATATTTAATCATCTAGAGTAATACAAGTAATTAAGAACTTCGATACAGTTTGTTAATTCAGTCAGCCTTAGCATTCATTTGAAAATGTTTGCGAAGGAAACATAACATGTCTAGAGTTTCTGCGACTACTGCGTTTTTTGGATGCTATGTAGCCAACAGCAGAAAAAGCCCTTTCAGCTTCCACACTAGTTGGCAGAACTTCGTTGAACGCTTTATACTAGGATGGTCTGAAAAGTTTCAGACCTTAACATGAAGATAGCAGTACTCGTAAACAAAAGCGAGTGGAATTCTCTGATTAATTTTTGATTAATCTGTTGTTACTCTACAAAGTTTCATCCATTTCGGACACGTAGATTTTATGTAATAGTCGTTTGAGTGAGTTCATATGAGCGTTTTTATTTTTCATTACAACAAAAGCTTAAAGAAATTAATATTTGGATAGTTGCTTCTCAATACATTTATGAAAATGTGATGTATGTTAGAAAAAATATTAATAACTTTACCAAAATTGGCGATGTGCATAGTATTAATACAAGAAATAGGCTTAAACTTGTTGCGCCTTTAACTCGACTGCATCGAGTCCGTAATTCTTTTATAGGACAATGTGTACGCTTTTACAATAGGATCCCAGAAAACGTTCAAAAATGTTCTATATCACAATGTTAAAAAGTTGTGAAAAGACGTTTGTATGTTAAAGCATTTACCACAATTAACTTTTAGGCAACTGAATTTGAGAACGGCCGTAAGAGATTCGGAGTCGACGAACTCTTGGGACGCCCAAAAACTGCACTTACCAACGAAAACATCGCCAAAGTCGACCAAATGCTGCTGGACAACCGCTGAATTAAAAAGTGAGAGAGATAGCAGAGGTTATGAACATGTCAAAAAAACATGTTTGTCACATACTAAAACAACATTTAAGCATGAGAAAGCTGTCCGCGCGTTGGGTGCCGCCTTTGCTATAAACGTGTTCGCACGAACATTTCCAACGCTCTGTTGGTGCAGTTTAGGCGCAATAAATCCGAGCTTTGGCGCCGATTAATTACTCTGGGTGAAACTTGGATACATCATTATATGCCTGAAACAAAAATATAGCCCAAACAGTGAACTGCAAAGGGGGGATCGGCAAAAACAGTTTTTTCAGAAAGGAAAGTGAAGGCGACAGTTTTTTGGGATAGTAATGGAGATATTTGATTATTTAATCTCCTGTTCCAAAGTAAGAGCAGATGTATCTCTTCAAGGGCATTTCTTGCCTTGTCAGCCTCTTCGGCAACATTGATATTGTGTTCGCGCTCCTATAATATTTTAAGCTAAGCTCTAAAAATCCCGCGATCTCGCGGATCCCGAACCCATAATCCCGCAACATGCGGGATCGGAAAATGATGCGGGATCCCGCAATACCGAGATCTCGGTATTCCGAGATTGGAAGCCCTATTTGCGACACACTAGTACTGTTGTATTTGTCAAGCTGACAAGTACTTGGTTGTGATTCCACGTGAAGCTCGCATGCAATCGTACCTAAAAAGAGGATACATATCCCAGATAAAAATCGATGTTGCCGTAGTCACTTGATTTTAGAAATCGTTTTTATGAGTAAAAACTGGATCTCAAAAATGTGCACGCGAACTTCACAAAAGTTCAGGCTTCAGAACTGAAACAAGTGATGCAGTGTTTAGCATTTGAATGTGACTCTACAGTATTTGACAAAATTAGAGATTTCATATGGTCTGACAAACAACTGCGCATACGCACTGGCTTAAACTCAGAAAACATAATGGAATTACGGGACATGTTAAGTTCAATGCGAAGTTCTAACAAAATGATCGCATCTGTCCTACAACTAGAACGAGAACAGTCAGTGCCAGACTTTTCAGCATCCGCAATAAAATCTTTCGAACAAGATGTTCTTCCTCATCACTACGAGATATTCGCTATGCAAAGAGATGATCTTATAAATAATCACACAACGGACATTGCAAAAAGACTACTTGACAACTTTATTTGTGATGGGACTTATGTACATCACCAGAAGAGTTCCAATAACGAGTAACAGCGAAGAGTGGAGCTTCTTAACTCTCCTCATGCGTAGTGTCCTGACTCTCCACTTGCGTAGTGTTTCATCTCTCCGCTTGCTTAGTGTCTCAACTCTCCGCTTGCGTAGTGACTCAACTCTCCGCTTGCTTCGTGTTTGAACTTGCCGCCTGCGTAGTGTCTTACCTCTGCTTGCTTAGTGTCTCATTTCTATGCTTGATTAGTGTCTCATCTCTCAGCTTGCTTAGTCACAACTCTCCGCTTGCTTAGAGTCTCACCTCTCCACTTGCTTAGTGTCTCAACTCTCCACTAGCGTAGTGCTTCATCTCTCCACTTGCTTAGTGCCTATATAACACACTAACGCTTGCTTAGTGTCTCAGCTCTCCGCTTGTGAAGTGACTCAACTCTCTACTTGCTTTGCTTAGTGTATCAACTCTCCACTTGCGTAGTATCTCGTCTCCACTTGCGTAGTGTCTCATCTCTCCGCTTGCTTAGTGCTGATTGCGTAGTGACTCTCCACTGTCGGTGAATTGAGTCACTGCACAAACGGAGAGATGAGACACTACGCCACTACGCAAGTGGAGAATCAATACACTAAGCAAGCGGAGAGTTGAGACACTAAGCAATTGGAAAATTGAGTCACTACGTAAACGGTGAAGTGAGGCACTAAGCAAGCGGTGAGGTGAGGCACTAAACAAGCGGAGAGTTGAGACTCTAAGCAAGCGGAGATATAATACACTAAGCAAGTAAATCATTCCCCCGATTGTTAATCGAATCCACAACCAATATTATTTATTATAGTTAGATTTAATTATGTTTAGATGCTATAATCACTGCGCTGCGATGTAGAATAGAAAAATAAATTGTATTATTTCCCAAAAACACTCTTTTTTTATAAGAAAAGTTTGTTAATGTTTTCAATATGTAACATCAATCTGTGCAGCGATTACATAACATATTGTAACATAAAATATATCCAATATATGTACGTACATATATCTTCACATATCACGACTAAACGTTCAAACAGAGATAGATTGTAAAGCTATATTTTAAAGTCGAGGAAGTAATGGGTGAAAGTCCGACCATTACAAGGGAAATAACTCTTGTTCACATAGTCCATAAGGCGTTTTACGCTTAAGAATTTAAGGCTTAATGAGATTCTCATGTAATTTGATTTCTGACTTTAAATTAAATTCAATGTTTTGTACTTTAGAACCTTGCAATGTCTAAGAGAGAGAGTACCTTCTACTTTATATCGGAAGTACCTATTCGACAAGAAGTCTCGCAAGATGTGCACGCGGCTATCTGGCAACCCTGCGTTAAACACTGCTGCTACGCAGCTTGAAAATCAAGCCGTTGTGCCAGACTTTGTCGAAGGCCTTAGCGATATCGAGGTAGCTGCAGTGGAGCTGCGAACACCTCTTCTGATATTAAATCGTGCTATGTGCTCCGCTAGTCGGTGCACTTGATGGACAGCGGAATGCTTCTTGCGGAAGCCGAATTGCTCATTAAGCAGTAATGACTGAGTCTCTACCACTTCGGAGAGTCTGATGAGGATCAACCTCTCGTAAATTTTACAGCTGAGAAGGCTGATAGGTCTATAACTGTGGGGGAGGTTCCGCGGCTTACCGGGTTTTGGAATACCCACGACAATGGCTTCCTTCCACTCGTCAGGGAAGGCACAAGCATTTAATAGGGAATAAGGGATAAAGGGTGAAGCTGCTTTTTTATATAGGCTGAAAATATTACAGTAAAATTTTCGTATAGCAAGTTTTCATTCAACAAGGAACACCTATGAATCGTCAATAATTCATTTTATGTTTTTTTTTTAATCTTATACAATTATTGCAGTACAATACAAATAAAATGAGGTACCTATTATTAATTACAAATCAGTAGATCAATTGTAAAATAATTGGTTATTGGGATTTTGTTTCAATAATATTCACTAACTGCGGCTACCCATTATAATTCTGTCAATGTAATTCGATTTTAAGTTGTTAATTTAGCCAGATTCTGTTGTGGCTTATATAGGACTGTGATATTGAAATTTAAATTAAATAATATTGGAAAACACTTGGTAACTCTAGATTTAATATGGTAAGTTAACCATTATAATAATTAATATTTTCAATATTTTTGTAAATTGTGATTTAATGATTTTTGGTAAATAGGTTAATAAGATATTAGTACTCACACTACTTGCTATTTATAAAACAAAGTTTGTTTTTTATTTTTTTTTATTTCACTGTTTTATTACCTAGTGTCAAGGCACTCCGTTCTCCGTCTTTCCGCCGCTCCAATTCGAGATTTTGTGTGTTGAGTGGCGGAAGTCAGCGCCGCGCGTTTTTATTGAAAACGAAATATTTATTTTAAATTGTTCTGTATAAACTTAACATTGTACTATATATACTCGTATAAACTTAATATCGTGGAGATTTGAAATTTTCTTTCACTAGAGTGATTATGTGTAATTTTTGTGCATCAAGCCTACTTCGGGCGGAAAACAGGAAACGGAGTGTCTTCACTCCAGATGTTTTCTGGGGAAAAACGTAAATTATGTTTTGTATGTGAAATAATTATAAAATATTACTATATCATTATTTGCCTTACGTATAACAATGTACTGGTTAAAAAAACATCGTGATATCTTCAAAAACACCTTTTCTTTCTACAATATATGGAGGCGCCTTGAGGACGGGGGTTAAATGCAATCGAGGGGCATTTTCTTTTCATAGCGGCACAATGGTGATTGTGGAGCGTTTGCTGCCATTACCGTGGAGGTGTAGTTTGTATCGTCATATTGAAATTTTCTATAGCAAGTAGACCTTTATACATAAAGATGTAGTAGAAATAGGTAATTTTTGTAAAAACAATTTACAAATCAAATAGGTTTTCATATGATATCCTATTTTGTAAAAAGCGATGGCGCAAAGGCACAAGCGTGCGACTGTGAACGCGACTATTTGTGGGTTCGATTCCCACTCCAGGAAATGTAACATTTAGTGTTTTCATTTCTTGGGTTTGGTAACAAGGCAAAGCGGGATACAGCCTGAAGTTTAAAAAAAACAGTGGCTAATTAAATTAAATTTAAATTATTTTTTATCAATAAACCATCGCAAGACCCATCGCAGTGTAGTAGGACAACGTCTGAGTGTAAACGCGATTGATTGTGGATTCGATTGCCAATCGAGAATGATTTTATTTTAATTATTTCCATGACTCTGGTTCAGTAAGACAAAGCGCAGCGTTGAATTCCGCCACTTAGCACACAATGTTTAGAATTCGGGTGCAATGCGGCGAGCGGAGTGTATTGACACTAGGTTCACTTTATCAGCTTTGTTATGCGCTTTCTAGACTTTGTTGACATTTTTATATACATTTTTTTCCCTGTGAGGGGACGGGGTTAGAGTACAATTCCGCTCCGCCACTGGGTAGCGTCCCGTAAGAGGCGGGTATCCCATTAGTTAGGTGGTAAGAGGTTCGTCCTCCGTCTGGCTCGCGACCACATCATGTCAAAGATAAACCGCCAAATATCTTATGATGTGTTCCGGTTCGATGGCATGTAAGCCAGGTTTTCCTCTTTCCCACCCCAAAATGTGGTGGATCCGATAGCGGACTACTACATTGTCCTCTCCTTCCATCTGTATCCTCTAGGTTGGCAACGCATCTACAACGTCTCTGGTGTTGTAGATGTTCATGGGCGAAGGTAACCACTTACAATCAGGTGGTCCTTCAGCTCGTTTGTCATCCATAAAAAAAAATACAATTTTTGATTTAATTATATTGGTCAAGAATTCAATGTATGAATTAAAGTACTTATACAATGGTTCATTTAAAGAAGTTTCATATTGACGCTTATATATTCAATTATTATAACATCATATACAGTAGTAGATAAAGTTTTATTCTAAAACCGTGTATTGCTCCCAGAGAAGAGCTTTCATACTGCAAATAGTTATTGCTAGTTTTCTGCGCGGTCACTCCTTAGTCTCCGGAGTCGAGTTAAGACATTTTATGGGTTTTGGTCTATTCAATATTTTTTTTATATTAAATATATGGGAATAGATTTTTATTTGTTATAAAATTATTTTTCACGATAAATATGAAAATTATTAATTAATTAGCGATTTAATAAAATAATAAAATATCTATTTGAATAATAGTTCGTAAGTAATAATAGTTTCAAGTGTATCATATTTTTTCCCACTGTGTAATGACTGCTAAAACCATTAAATTAACGAGTAATCCGTAAAGATATTCTATAAAATGTATTAAAATTATAATTTGAATTTAAGAATTATGGTATTTTTTTTAATGATAGCTAGCTTCCGCTAAACATCTGAGGGAGAAGGTTCGTAGAAGTAACCGAAAATCAGCGATGATTGAGATATCACTCTCAAGCATCATTAGCTGAGTTACGCCTTTTGCCATAACATTTAGTTAATAAGGATAATTCGAGCATATTTTAAGGGTTTTTGTGGCAATAATTGTGTTTTATTATTATTATATGAATTTATATACCATATATATAACAAACATTTATACGTACGATTGGCATTTTGTTCAATCTATTTGTGAATTGGTTCAAGCATCTTATTATGACATAGTTAATAATAACTTTCAACACCCTAAGCTTTTATTAAATAGAAAAGGAACTTTGTTCCAAAAGAAATTGTCATTTGCTTTTGTAAGAAAATTGTATTATTCTCTTTTTTATCTTAGTTCCGAAAGTGTTCCCCATTTGCGGCACTCAACTGCATTAACCGAGTTGAAAAGTCAATCAAATAGTCACCCCTACATCAAAGTGGGTTTCCACTCACCTGTCACATTCAGTATTTGGATCAATGAACACAAAATCTTCCTCTATTATTGTTTTAAAGCTATCACGTTTATGACGTTATTGAGCTTGATATTCGCTTACTGGTTTATTTATGTCAATATCAATATGTTTGAAATTGAATTGAATGTGGAAAGATCTCTCTATTTATTAATCTGATCTTTGCTTATGAATTGAATGGGAAGTATTAAGATTTAATGACCATAATGGCGAAGTGAAAAGTGTTCGACTGTTAAGGCGATGGTTGCGGGTTGGTTTTCTACTTAGGGGAATGTTTACACTTAACAATGTCTCGATTTCGACAATTCGATTCGATTTCGAAAGGCGGAGAATAAGCAGAGATAAAGCACCAAACTAAAAGAAAGTTTTCGATTAAGAAAAATTAAAACGAATGTGAGTCATGACCAATGTGGTAGGAGAAAAGATTTGATCGATGTTTTTTGGGGATAATCTAATTGAAATTATTATATAGACACTTACATTAGTGGCTTACTTGGTTCATAATAATAATCAGAAAAAGATATATGTATTTTTAATGATGACAGACTTTTTTTATTATTGTTTTTTTTTCATTACACTCATCTTTAAACGAATATTTGTATTTTTTGAAAAAAATAAAGTTCACTTCGCTATTGTAATCCCCTTTATGCCCTTCTACGACAATTTAGTAATAAGTCACTTCGTTCCCTATCATTTCCGCCGTTTTCCCCATTGCGTGTTGGGGGCGAAACCAAAGTACTCAATATTAAACATAAACTAGTGTGATTCGAATCCACAAACTGTCACGTTCAAACTCACATTCCAACTACGCGTTGATTGACACATTATTTGTACTATAATAGGCATACCTAAATCGATATACACAAAAATATAAAACTCTTCCGTTGCTCACTGAGTGACTGAGAGACAATTAAAGGCTCCCCTAAGGAAAGATTTCTGGAATTTTTTACTGAATTTATTATCAATAAAAAACTGTAGAAACAAGTTTCATATTAGGAATATTCGTTGTTACAAGGCTTGCCTTTTACAATCCAAACTACGAAAGACAGAAATCGTACTATAGTTGGCGATAAATAAGACATTAATTAATTAATTATATATTTCATTCAACAAGTGATACACTATCACTTATATAAAGTAAACAAAAGGAAACAAAATCATAACATCTCCGCTAAAGAAATATTATAGTCACAAATTGATACATTTCCTTTGAAGAAATATCGTAGTAATGATCAATTAATGAAAGTATTTGCGTTGTCGAGTGCTCTTGCATATTTCTTTCTTCATAGTTTCCTTTTGCATTAAGAAGCGGAGTTAACAATCTACGAATATCATCTATCAATATTTATAAGAAAATCGTATTTTAGATATTAATATACTATAATGAGAACCCAATTTTGCCAAGATCTGCCAATAAAAAACCAATACTTAAATATTATATGACGGCTTCCAACAGATCTTAATTTTTCATTTAGATCACTTTCATTTTGATGTTGTTTGTACTACATGTATATTTTGTAGCTACCTATGAGAAGGAACTCCTTAGCAATACATGGATTCACCGGGGCCATCACATTGCAGAAAGAGGAGTATGGAGGGTGCCTGGGACTTATGACCCGTACGTAGGTTTAAGGGGCCCCTTAAAAATGCGCATTAACGTTCACCTCCACTGTCTGCGCTCCTCTCTCTTCTTCTTCTTTTAGTGCCTCTCCAACTAGTGAAGGTTGGCAGTCAGCTTCGCATATTCAGTCGACTTTATTCATGTGAAGCTGATTACTAGGGAAAAGTAGTGCAGTGGTTTCCCGTTGCCTTCTGCACTCTCTCCAGCCTCTTCCAGATGGTTGTCCCACTAGGTAATTAGGTTATACCGCCTATTGCTCGGTCGCCATTGCCTCGTTCGTTGTCTAGCAGGGAGCACCACAACGATCAAGAGATCGTCGCCGTTGATTATTCTAAGAACAACCGACGCGTGCAGGTGAGGTTGACAATTGGGTGGGATCTTGAAGATCTTGGTTCCGTTCTCCCCTTACTCCTCTCTCTACCTAACCACAATTTTATTTTGTGACAATTTCTAAGTATAATATTTTTAATAGCTTTTAAAATGTAACTAAACTGACGTCAATCTTTCTATGGAACCAAGACTTAAAATACTTAAGAGTACATATGAACATTTTTTTATTATTACTAGCACAATACATTTAAATCCATTGCCTTTTCTTCGCCCGAAGGAACTGCTAGATACTTTTTATAAGCATCTAGCAGTTCCTTTGTATCGTATTAATTGGTTTAAATGAATGCAGCAAAGTTAATTCTAATTAATTAACTACATTATTAATTAATTGAAGTTACCTTGTACTGATATAGAAATGAAATTCATTTCCTTGAAATAATCCCGTACGATCTGAAAAATCATGAATATGTTTATAGTTTTTTCTTGTACGTCTTTAAAATGGCATTAGCTTTATTGCCATGAAAATATCAAAATAACGCAAAAAGTGTTAGTTCACATAGAATGTAGAGTCAAGATACTCTGCTCTATGCTTTCGCTAGAAACCGAATCATTAGGAGGAAATAAAATTAATTTAAATATATTCATTCCACCAAGTGACGACCTACTCATATACGATATTCCAGTACACCCCCAATTGTCTCACAAATTCATTTAATTCCTAAAATATATTATAATCTATAAATAGATAGAAGTAAGTATGTGCTAACGCCAAATTTACCAGCGCTATTTCTCTCGCGAATTATCCGGGTTAATATTTCAGTGGAATCAAATTACGCAACTCGTAAGACGTCGGGAACATATTGAGGGACGGGGTGCGTTGTTATGCCAAATACGCGGTGAAACGTTTTATGGGCTGTATGTAAACATTTCTAAGAGTTATTTCCTTAGTAATGGCGTAACTTACATCTATTGCAAGCCTAAGACGGAAAGGAATTTATTTAATATGTTAGTATTATTTTATAGCTAGCTTGAGTCTATGGTAGTGTAGTGGGACGGCGCGACTGTAATCACGGTTGTGAGTTCGATTTAGATCCGTGGAAATGATTACATTGGAATTATTTTAATTTTTCCACTCTGGTAAGGCTAAGAGCAGTGTCGAGTTCCGCAACTGAACATGCAATTTTCTGATTCGGGCGCAAAGTGGCGAAAAGAGTGTCTTAACACTAGGTTGTCTCTATAAACACTAATAACCTTGCTATGCAGGATAAAACGTTTCATTTTTATGTTATAAACCAACAAATTGTTGGATAATAAAAATAAATTTACATATGGCAAAATACATATGTATATTCACAAGAAATTTCGAAACCCACATTCTACTGACTCTATACTCTTTAACTGTATTATAGATTTCTGGAAGATAAAGCGTGAAATTCTGTCTCTTAACATTCAATGTCTGGGATTCGTGCAAAAAGCAAAAAACGGAGTGAAAAATGAATTCAGAAAGAAGGAAAATTTAACAAATCCATTCAGTTCATTAATATTTTGTTAATAAAGTTACATATTTTAACTGATTGTAATTTTAAAATTGTAAATAAAAAGAAAAGACTTTAACTTTAGTAATTCTTTAATACTAAATTATTATTTTTGTCTGTTACTATTGTATCTGCACACCTATGAAGTACAACATAAACAATAAGTTATACGAGAAAAAGAAACTGTATAAAACTAAACAAACATTTACTTACTTTCTTATGAATTTATAAAATGCTTGCAAAAAAAGCTCAATAACACACCTATATATATGAATTTAAACTGTCATGGTCACATACATAAGAATAAGTTTGTTCGACGGGATATTTACCATGTATTGTTTTTATTTTGAACTCCCGATATTTCGATGCTGTTGCAAGCACCATGATCACGGGTAAACTGGAGATACTGATGACAATGATTACTGACTGATGACAATGATTACTGAATGATTAATGACTGGAGATAATGATCACGGGTAAACATATGCATATCAGCTCAACGAAATTACTTATAAATGCTTATCTTTTGTGTTATTTAAAGTATTATTTTTTTTTTATAGAAAATTACTTTTTTAATTTTTTTTTTCAGCTTCACGCTTTCTTCCCCATAGTCTTAGGGTAGTCAGATAGAATGTAGTGCCAAAAAACTCCGTTCTTTATTTTCTGCGAATGGAATCATAAAAGCCTAATGTGCGGTACCATCATTTGCTGTGAGAAGTAATTATTAGACGTAATTCCTGATGTAAAACCTGTATACATATATTTTCATTGAGCTCTTACTACTTCCTCTTTGTTATTTTAAAAGCCGCTGTAGTAAAAATACTCGCTTCAACTTTAGAAAAGAACAGACAAAAGAAAAAATTCAAACACAATCTAGGCAAATGTAATTAATTCAAATAGATATCAAAGATATCATTTGAGTAGTACTTTCTTGGTAAATAAGCCTAGTAACTTTAATATATGAAGAAAGCATAATAAACAAAATATAAGAGCACAAACATTTTTAACTTGAATTGAAGTGCATAGTAAATGTGGCGACTAGTACAATCTCAGGTTTAAAAGGCGAACTAGCAAAATGAGTGAATTTCGGGAGCATTTCTAAAACATTTTAAAATTTGTAACAGAAACTCTTTTACCAATGTGATAAAATTAACCATGTCGTTTATTTTTTAAATATTTATACTAGTAACATTATTAAAATTTTAAATTTGATAATTATCTGTATTATAATGAAACAGCAAAAATAGATGTGTCTGTACATTAAATACTTTTTTTTAATTGAAATAATATGGCAAGGATAAAACAAAGGATACGAACGAACAATGGAGCAGTAACTGGTATATAATATAAAACGATTAAATAGTTTTTGGTATTTTAAAGTGATATTTACATATTTAGGAAATGAAAAATATTTCTAGAAAACGTATAAACGTATAGAATCTGAACGCAGCGGAACTCCACTCTGCACCTTTTGGAAACCATCCCTTCAAGCGCTCTGATTGCTAAGACGAGACAGTCTGCCTTCTACTTCTTCTTCTTCTTTCAGTGCCTGTCCAACTAGTGAAGGTTCGCAGTCATATCCGCATATTTTGCCATAACCCTGTCAGCGAGGAATATCATAATCTCTCTACAGAGATGCTAACGACAAAAATAAGTTGTAACAAGCATTTGTAGCAAGAATTTTGACGCATTTGGATAAGAACTCAAGGCTTAGAAGTTAAGGCATTTGGGGACGGTTTCCAAGAGGCACGGGTTGGAATCCCGCTGTGTTCAAATTTTCATACTAAAATTTAAATAGTTTCCTTTGACTTCATAACGTGAAAATAATCTAAAAATCGATGAGAAACATTCCTGAAAGCAGTACCGATTGGCGATAAATCAGCGTAAATATTAAACAAATATTGAATTTACGACAAGCGCCATATCTATGTATATAATAAAGTGTGAAAACCCCTAAAGCTACTGGATTTCAGATAGGGGATGAGCCCTTTGATTTGTTTTGAGTGAGCGTATTGAATAATTTATCATTGTATTTAGGGTTGAAACAGCACTTAGAGTGAAACATTTTTAATAGCCTTATAGAATAGCTAAAGTGTTAATTTTGACTTTGAGAAAATTGCCTACGATTGAAGTGAGTGGAAGTTTCAAATTCACAAGCGGCATCACTTCAAAGGTAATAGATAGAAGATTTAAACAAAAAGGAAAACCGACATGAAATAAAATGCACTAAAATTATTGACTTAGTTCAAATAGTACCACTTCAAAAGCATTAGCTACCTATATATAAAAAAAAGGAACAGCGAAATTAGTTAATCCCGTAAAAAGTAATGCATCGTGCATCAACACATATAGGTACATTTTTTTTAACTTCACGCTGTATCCCGCATATAGCAGGGTAGGCAGAGGGAACCTAGTGTTAAGACACTCCGTTCCCCACTTTCCGCCGAATTTAGGCATTGCGTGCTGAGTTGCGGAACTCAACGCCGCGCTTTGTAACTCAGTAACACATATATCTAAGTAATAAATACAGTCCGAAGTTACAAAATAGGTGGAGAGGCTCCCCCTCCTTTTAGTAAATCAGTTAAAAATTAAAATAAATATTTTTTAAATTCAATTTTAACATTTACAAATGAATTTTAATTAAAAAACTTTATTAGGACACTCATTTAAAGTAATACTCACTTAAATAGCAAAAGCGCCATAACAAATAAAATGAATATGTAAGTTTTTCTTACTAATAGAGCTAATGGTAATGACATCCCCTTAATGTCTTTTAAATATCTTTTCGACCCTTTTAACCCTCTTTTATTATCTTGAAAGCAATCTCTGGTCAACATTTCCGCCCAATTCTGTGTAACGATTCTAGTATGAAAACATCAATTAAGTTTTACGTTTATTATGGTTTAAGCCATAAATAATTATTTATTTCATACTAAATAAATATTATAATTAAATGAATATTATAAAGACAGTACGGTATTTAGTTTTTGAATACAGAGTATAATTGTAAGAGATTGATATTAAAATATAAAATAATTAAAATATATGTAATTTATTAAAGCCAATTAATCGTTGCGGAATTGGACAGTGTCTGGCTATAAACGCGATGATTGTAGATTCTAGTCCCCTTGGGGGGAATTATTATTATTTTTTTTATTTCCACGCTCGAATAAAAGAAAGTCGTAGTATCGAATTCTAGTTTTGATATTAGGTTATTTCTGCCTGTCCTGACTAGAAAAACCATAAAGTTGCTACAAGAATTGATTTTTATATAATGATTATTCTAATCACTACGGACACGTGCTCCGTACCTTTAGTCAACATTGTCTATATTTTCATATTACTTAACTAGGCTTAGAATTGAGAATAAGATAAACCTATAACTAAGTAGCTCCAAATAGTCCAAATATTTTAGTTGCCTGCTTATCAATAAATGAAAAAATATGTATTATATATAACGAGATACAATCCTAACTGTGTCGAGAGAAACGTATTTAGTTCAGAAGTATAACAACTGTCCAACCCATAAAGTTGGAGCAATAATTAAAATTTAAAAGTTGTTAATTTGACTAAACTCGCCACAATTCTATTTTGTCACTTGTTTAAATAGATTCCGAATGAAATTAAACGCTCTGAGCGCTGAAATAGTCTATTCTATTGAATTTAAATAAAAGTAAATAATTTCCTTTATCTTTTTTTACGTATAATATAAAACAAATATTGAACATAGCCAACAATAAAGAATCATATTTAGTATTTTCATTTCCTCGCTCTGGTAACAAGTCAAAGCACGGCGTTGAGTTCCGCCACTCAGCACGCAAGCCTCAATCGACGTGGGGCAAGCGAAAGTGGGTAACGAAAACGTCGAAAGGGATACAATACTACTGCATGAAGCTGTATACTTAACTTATTCCGCTACCATATTTAATCATATATTTTCTATCTAGTAATTTAAGAAAAATGAAAAATACATAGTTTAAGGACATTATTGCGAATGGAAAGAATGATATTAAAGATATTTGACTAAAATTGAGTTATAAAAGAAAAAGCGTTTTTATTTCAATTGTTTTTTGTAAAACATGGTTTGGATGATATTGGAAAAAGGCCACGAACAAAGCTTGGGTACATCTCGGAAGAGATGTGGAGAAGCGAATAAAATATACCGTGATCGTAGCTTTTAACGATAAATCTACGAGCCAGGGACATAAAAAATAAAAAAAACATACATGAAAATAAAAAACTTCAAGCACTATCTCTTAAATACATTTTCATGTTATATAAATTTTATAATCAGTCTTTATTTTTACTTATTTTTCTTTGTTTTTCTTTCATTTCTAGTTTAGTTAGGAGAAATGCGGCTAACCTCGGATACTTCAATTTCAAAGAGTTATTGTAAAGATATCTTCTCTTCTATAGTTTGATCGCGGTTCGGACACTGACTAAATTAGTTGTAAGAGAATGTTTATTTCCGCCTAAAAAAAATTATCGTCGCGGCCGCGAATGTTCAGGTAAGTGAGATAATAACATCTTCATCATATAAACAAGTATAGGAAAAACAGAAGAAAAAAAGCAATAAAAAAGATCAAATAGAGATACAACATGACAGAGCTTAAAAGGTTTTAAAAGCAAAGAAAAATATTAAAATTTTTCTTAGAACAAAAGAGACTGAAAGGATGACGAAAAAACATTTGATAAAACTCTAAATGCCTTGCCAGGAAGGCTAAGACTGTGTTCATCGAATATTAATTATAACTGTGATGTTTGCAAGGCCAAATAGAGTTGGGCCATCATTGATTAATGTGTTCCGAGCCACTCGCCAGCAAAAAACTAGACCATATTTTATAATTAGTAAATTTTCTTGAAAAAATTTTCAGGGTTTGATTAATATAAATAAATACGTCCCTAATGTAATATTAAATATGAAATAGGACTGAAAAATTCTTTATTTTTATTTGCGTTTCATTTAAGTGTCCGGAGCTACCTCCCCTTCCCCTACTATGCAGAATTAGCACACACTGTTTTAATTTATACTTGAATATATTTGTTTTACATATTCTTTATAGTACTATGATGGTGGTATATAATTATTCTTATATTATATCAATAATCACTAATACAAAGTGGTAGATTCACTTGTAATAAGTTCAAATTTAAATAGTTGTGTATTCTATTATTATTCAGTTACTTACTAGTATTCAGTTTCCATTCTCTTTTCAGTTCTCAGTTCCTATAATATCTAGTCTTAAAAAGGTCGTCGGTGAGTGAAGCAAATAATATCTCAGTCAGATTTCAGCTTGAGTCTAATTTGCATAGCTGTTGAAATTCAAATGGTTCAGCTCATATTGAGCTCTTGTTTGAATTGCGATAGGCTTGTGAGAATACCATTTTGGTTTCTACTACAAAGTGGTGTCAGCTTTAAAGAATATATTGATTAAGTAATTCATGAATAAATCATTGTATGGATTCCAATTTAATTCCTAAATGCTTATTTATTATTACTAGTGTTACCGTTGACGCGGTAACAACGCATTGTCTTTAGTAATATATATGTCACTTTATATAAACATGGATGTCAAACCATGGTAGTGTGTATAACATTTATTTTTTTAATTTAATATACTTTTATGCATTATTAAAAAAAAATATTAGTATTTTGCACTCCTTCTCTATATAAACTATATTTGTGCCTAATTTCATGTTCCTCCGTCCGCAAATTTTTTAAACTCAGATAAGCAAAAGCTCAACGTTGAAGTCTGCTTAAGTGGCAGAACTCAACACACATAAACACACACAATGTTTCTAATTCAGGCTGAAAGCGGAAAAAGGAGTATCTTGACATTAGGTTCGCTCTCCATGTATTTGCGATAAAACCGTGAACCTTATTTTAATTTATATAACCGTATATTTTACCTTAGCTCGGTCTCCTACATTATAACCAACATATTTTCCATATATTTGTGCATATTTTTCTTTGTTATCGTATCTCGTAATTTTTTCAGGGTCACACGCGGTTATAAAAGTCTGAGCGTGCAAAAAATGAGATTAGAGAGAATCGGTATATAATACGTGCCAAATCGCAAAAGATTTTGTCTGTTGTGGCGCAGTTGTGAAGTAACTGACCACGGTGGTGGTAAGTTTGAATCACACACGGAGAAATTAATATAAATAAGAAAATATTCATATACCTGTTTTAACACAATAATTTACAGTGTTGGTTTCTGTCACGATATCTCAAGTAAGGACGTAAATAGAAAACGATGTTTCCAGAAGCAAACATAAAAACTAATTTGAGAATGATCTAATTATAAAATAAACAATCCAAAAATATATATTTTATTATATTTTACTGAACGACATATCGAGTGCTAATACTTTTTTTGTTATTAACAATAATAACTCATGAGAGACACTTGAATTTGGTCTTGTCATTCTCATAGGAATTTTGGTAACACCTACACTTCTTCTATAATCCGCAAGCATGAAAGGCAAATTTGTTAAGTTGCGTTGGGATTCTCGCCCATTAAACTGTGCATTGTGTGTCAGTCACTCAGTGAGTAACAGAAGAGTTATTAGGGACTACGAGATTCAAACCCATAGTAAACAAAAAACCCAAAGTAAGTCAAACACTTTCCAACCGCAGCACGATGCTATCTTGTATCTAGAGAAAAAAATATTGAAATAAAATGAAATATTGAATTAAAATAAAAATTTAGTTTATATTTTAGTGAGTTTAAAATTTGTACTAAATATTGAAATGTGAGTATTTATATTACCAAGAGAGCATAATTTTTTTATGATAAATAGGATTTGAAGTTGAGTGAATTATAAATTAACGCTTCATTCAATTTACTTCATATTTCTGAGTACGGTTGAAATTGGCCTCATTTAAAATTAAAAATGTTTACCTCTTGTAAATACCGAGTTACGTATTTATAATATTTTCGAGAATAAAAATTAACATAACATATATAAGTCAGTAGTTGTAGACGTAAGCCGAGCTTTAAAAATTTAGACCACTGTCGAGACCACTAACGAGACAATTGTAGGTATATCATATACCATGTAAATGTTTTATAAACGATT
>JAKGSA010000305.1:56110-82581 GCA_033558755.1 Philaethria dido | reverse complement strand
TTTTTTTTATTGATAACGGACGGCAAACGAGCAGAAGGACCACCTGATGGTAAGTGGTTACCTTCGCCCATAGACATCTACAACACCGGAGATGTTGTAGATGCGTTGCCAACCTAGAGGATACTGATAGAAGGGGGGACAATGTAGTAGTCCACTATCGGAACCACCACATTTTGGGGAAAGGATGGGTGGGAAAGGGGAAAACCTGGCTTACATGCCATCGAACCGGAACACATCATAAGATATTTGGCGGTTCGTCTTTGACATGATAGTGGTCGCGAGCCAGTCGGAGGACGAACCTCCTACCACCAAACTATTTAATTATAATTGTATTAAATTATAGGAGCTTTCACTCAGTAAATAATTTTTTGAACAATGTTTATTGTCTATATTTTTTGGATGCCATTTAAAATTTTAAGTACCTTTTTTTCATGTATTATTATATTTTATTTAGCTTCACGAATCTATATGCCATAGTAAGGTAAATAGAGAGAACCTTTTGCCACAACTTAGCATTATCAATATTGATTCATCGTTAATATTACGTAGGTAAAATATTGTACTTTCATAAGGTATATGAAAGAAAATATCACTTATCAGATATAGATAATTGAGATTTGCCCATTCCAATTCACTCACTGCTTTGGTACTTTCTACTTAACGGGTTTGTATTGTATTTATTATACTTAAGTTCAAATGCAAAAAAAATTGCCATTTTTATCTGCTATGTTACAATTAAATAAATAATTAAAGTTATCAATAAAAATTAAACAAAAGAATTAGAGAAGAAGGTTTAGGGCAAATGCTGTAAAGTATTGTCTACAGCGCTTTCAGCCTCCTTCTTATTTTACTATATATCTCTCTCTACGTGGTCTAGGTAAAGAGTACTTAGTGATGAGACACTTCGTTAGCCACTTTTTGATCATTTTGTATATACTTTTAACGTTTTGTATCATTAATTCTTTATTATATTCAATGTTACACGAGCCTACATACATTGTAAGAAGTGTGATGTATTTGATTTCCATAATGAATGTGTAACATCACGCTATTGTCATGTCTACCTGTTATTTGTTTGCCTCTAAGTTATATTTCAGTCGAATCAAATTACGAAACTCGTTAGAAGCCGGGAATATAATACTGAGAGGGTGTGTGTTGTTATGCCAAATACGCGCCTAAGTGTCTCACATAGTCAAAATATACGTTTAATGTTTATTTATACTGTATTAATATGAAAATATAACAAAAAGATATTATATATTACAAATGAGAACTGGCTGAGCAGAGTCCGAGAGAGCAATGGTTGTGTTGTTGTTATTTAATAACTACTTTCAATAGTGACTTTATTGTGGTCAATTGAATATTATACCAACATTTTATATCTTCAGATACTGTGTCCTTATACTTTATAAATACAAAATAACAGCTAAATATATCTTTACTTAATATATAAGATTTTTAGAAAGAAACCAAACCGTCTTCAAATAAAATGCGCAAAAAATTAAAATTATTACGAATAATTCAAAAAGTACTGATAAGATCTAAACTAAATTTAAATAGGACCGCTAAGTATTAGCTATCGTAAAAAAAATATTAAAATTAGTCCACCCAATACTGAGTTACGAGTCAAATTGATAACCTCTTCCTTTTTTTGAAGCTCTCTAGATTTTATCCACATAAAAATGTTGACGCACTTATTTACGTTATAATTACTTCTCAGAGTTAATTTCTAAAACTGCTTTTATATTTTAAAGTGAAACTAAAAGAAGCCCTTGTTAGAGAATTTAGCAGCATATATTTAGTTTTTTTTTTTTTTTTTTTATGGATACCGGATGGCAAACGAGCAGAAGGACCGCCTGATGGTAAGTGGTTACCTTCGCCCATGAACATCTACAACACAAGAGATGTACTAGATGCGTTGCCAACCTAGAGGATACAGATGGAAAGGGAGGATAATGTAGTAGTCCGCTATCGGAACCACCACATTTTGGGGAAAGGATGGGTGGGAAAGGGGAAAACCTGGCTTACATGCCATCGAACCGGAACACATCATAAGATATTTGGCGGTTCGTCTTTGACATGATAGTGGTCGCGAGCCAGACGGAGGACGAACCTCCTACCACCAAACAAAATATTTAGTTGATATGCCAAAAAAGGCATAAACAAATTAATAATTCAATTACTTAAGCTTACTACTTTATAAAATATCCCAAAAATAATTAAAATAGCAAAAGGTTTTACACTACACGTAACAAGTAATTTAAAAACAAAGAGCGTAACTCGAAATGAATGATAAAGCAAAATAGCAATTGTGTGAAGTCATGTGCCATTAATTTTAAACTGCTCTATGCTCATTTAAAGCTAAATTTAATATTAAATGAGTTATATTCGCTGGCTTTTATGGTCTTTTATGGGATAATATTGTGCAAAGTTCGTTAATTAATATTTCTTTATAAGTAATTAAGCCTTCATGGTTCATTTTGTAAATTACTGACCTATCGTCATGGTTATAGGTTCGATTTCCTGTTTGGTGAATATTTTTTATTTCATGGCACTCATTAGATGAACTGCGGCGTTGGGTTATATGAACTGCAAAATTTCGAGTTTTGGAAAAAGTAATTATCATAAATAATTAAACTCCTTGTCAGATCCTAATTAAATTTAAATGGGACTACGTTGGATGTACTAGGTATCTATAAAAAAAGAATCATCTAAATTAGTAACCGCCTTTTGCGAAGTCGGTTAACAACACTTAATATAGAAAACAATTTAAATACTCAGTGACTATTCGACTCACGATTACACGAATCAAATATTTATTTAACAGCCTAAAGTTTTGTATATCGTTTATAGATCCCTCGAAAGTCACGTACGGGAAAGTGTAGTTAAATGACCATCATTATCCCCTTTAATCTGGGACTTACTTGTTAATGAGCTTTCCGTGCTGTCATTCGATAGTATAAAGGTAAGCCTAAAGGTAAAAAAAAGATATTTTAAAATGCTTACCAAGCTATAATCGGATTTAGGTAAATCCCATGCGGCGAAATATATGCAATGAAAGCCACTCACAACTAGAGTGGACAGATACTCGTATTGGACAACAGATTTACGTTATTCTTAATGCAATCTGTTTATATACACTATTTGCACATGATACAAAAATTAAATAAGAGACAAAATATTTTTTTAGCATCACGCTGTATCCCGCACATAACAGGGTAGGCAGAGAGAACTAGGTAACCTAATGTTAGGTCACTCCGTTCTCTCTTCGTTTCCTATTATTCGCCGGATTGAGGCATTGCGTGCTGAGTGACAAAACTCAACGCCGCACTTTGCCTTGGTACAAGAGCGAGGCAGTTAAAATACTTATATTGCTTAATATTTACATTTCCTCGAGTAGGAATCGAACCCACAATCTGTTGCCTTTACAGTCGCACGCATGTGCCATGCCAAGTTTTTTTTTTAACAATAATTTATGGCTTGTACATATTTTCTTTGATTTATCTTAAAATTATCCACTAAAATAATAACATTATAAACTATCTGAAGTTTTATAAATTTAATAAATTAAAAAAAAAAAAACTACTTTATATTAATTGCGTTAAGGCACAATCATACTTTCACTTTGAACAACATTGTAATGAATTGAATAATATTAGCATATATTATTATAGTAGTCTATTTAGATAAAGTAAATATATGGGCACTTGATATTTGATCACAATGAACAATTATTTACCATCCACATTTTCCTCATCTATTTGCTATTTTAGGTAGCAATTGATAATTATAATTTTAACATAAAAAGAAAATCGACTCCAAATAAAAACCATGGAAAATAATATAATTAGGAATAACTTAAAAATTACTTGTCAAACTTTAACTACATTTAATGGAGCCAAATCAGAAGCACTAGCCATCATATAAAAAAGAATCATTAAAATTGATTTATCCACTAAAAAGTCAGGCGGTAACACGCATTAAAAATACATCGAATCGAATATGTCGAATCGATAACTTCCTTCTTATTTAAAGTCTTAAAAATCTAGTGTTAGGGCGATATAACGTTTTCGTCACTATTGTGGTGCATTGGGCAATGTCTATTGTCTGTATGCAATGGTTTTGCGGCTACTAAATACAGAATGCGGCGTTGGGTTCAGCCAATACAAAAGGTCTTTGAAAAGGTCAAAATAAAAGAAAAACTGAAGATTCAACGTTTTTCAACGTAATCCACCATGCGTGAAGCAAAGAGAAACAAAATTTGCTTTTGAATATTTGAACTTATTGCCATTATTACACTATGAAAAATATATTTTAATCACAAAATCTACGAAATTGTAACATTTCTTACACACAAAATTCCTATTACTTTGATGATTAATGTAATATTACAGGTGAACGATAGAAAAGCCGTTGAAGATACGTAAAAATCTAAGCACGTACTTTAGCACCTCGTAAAATATGTTGCGAAATATGAAGGCTTAGAGATGATGACATTCATTATACTGTTTCATGTCTAGTTAATGGCATGTCTGATTGTAACCAGCGTAGCTTAATGATGTACTCAGTATATGGATGGTTGACTGGCATGATGGTCACGTATACTAAGCCCGGCGAAAATATATATTTTATTATATATTTTAGCTTCACGCTGTATTCCGCATAGGAATCTGAGAACCTAGTGTTAAGACACTCCGTTCCCCACTTTTCGCTTTGCCTTGTTAATAAGCCCAGGAAATGAAAAATTTCATTTTCTGGAGTGGGAATCGAACCCACAACCTGTCGCGTTTACAGCCGCACGCTTGTGCCTCTGCGCCACGACATGCGTTATATTAAATTAAATAATATATTTTTATATTTTTTCATAAAAATAAATACAAAAATAATCTTAATAATATCTCTAGTAGTATATCGTAGAGTCCAACACTGTTAAAGTATATTTTCATAATACAATTCTTTGTTAGGACTAAGGGAGTGTTCACTACCTGCAGGACAGGGGTTGTTCAACCCTTTGCAACAAATGAATGAACTGAATAATTTAGACCAATATTTTGTGCAGAGGTTTGCTTACCTTTGAAAAATTTAATAATGTACACATTTTACAAAAAGCTCGAAATTTATATATAATGCTTGAGTTATTCTGTAAAAACTGTATTAAAGAATATTTTTTGTTTATACCCCTTTTTACAAAAATTAAGAGGACGGAAGAACATGAAATTTGGCACAATTATATTTTATATAGAGGAGTGCAGAATGCTAATATTTTTTAAATAATGAATAAAAAGTATATGAAATTAATAAAATAAATTTTACACACACTACCATGCGTTTGACATCCATGTTTATATAAAGTGACATATACATTGCCAAAGACAACGCGTTGTTAACGCGTCAACGGGGACACTAGTTACCATAAATATACCTATTTTAGTTGCATACGTATTTTTGTGTGTAATACTGCATAACTTTTTACTGTGTTAACTACTTTTGAAGATACTTTTTTTTGACCGCTGTTGTCCTATTTAAATTTAGTTTAATGTCTGACGAGTAATTTTTAAATTATTTGTAATTATTTTACTTTCAAGTACATTTTTCCTTTTTTTCTTTAATCTTAGTTTGAGATATATCTTGGTCTAGGTTAAATAACTATCTCTATACCTATATAGCGTACTTAAGCATAAAACAGACAAAAGCTAGAAACGAATGAAATGCATACAGTACAGTACAGTACTAGTACAGTACAGTACAGTAGTATAATACATACAGTAAGTTAAAGTAAATAAAGTGCTTGGTTATTTGTAAAAAGATTTATTAAGACGTGTATAACAATAAAAATATTTAAATATTGATTTTATGATTAAAAAAAATATGAATCCTTGTCGTAAAATAACATTGTGAATATGATAATTTATGCACTATCTTCAGCTAGCCATATATCTGATGTGCAATCACCTCCTGGGTACCTATGAAAGTATAGCAAGGTTAAAAGCTAGTTCATATTCCTTAAACTAAATTATCACATTCTCATAATATTTTAAGCAGTATGCGTATACTTTCTTACTTACAAACACAATTAAATCAAATTTTTAAATTTCATACCAAGTGTGAATAGGTTAAGAAGTCAACATGAAAAATTTTAAGTAAATATTCAGGTATTGAAATAACATAAGAACCGAACTTAAAAATGTCTCTTGCATTTTGGTTTTATGTAACATATAACAAGTTGATATGACAGAGAAGAATAAATAGTTAAAATTTTACTGATAGATAAAAAAAGATAAATTTATCAAAATAAAAGATTTAATCATGTCTAAATATAATATCTATTAGGATAGTGCCGGGTAAGTAGATAATAAAATTCAATAATTACCTCATTTCGTGCGGAAGTACCGGTCCATTCGGTTCCTTGCCGAAGTCGACAAGAAAATCTGGATCCAATTTCATGCCTCCGTTAACAGTGTCCACGTCTAATTTTACTATCCAGCCTCCCTAAATGATATGCAATCTAATATATGTATGTGGAAATTATTGTATTTGTTGAATAATTTGTTTAATTAATGAATTTTATTGTAGTCAAAATTTTGAATTTTTAGGCCTTTAAATTGTTGTATTTGTTGTTTTTAAATGTGTTTTTACAAAGTCTCTGATTATGTCAGAGGGACCCTGCATTATGAATAATAAAAAAAATATATATATGTATGTATGTAATGTACATATTATATACTCTTACAAACATATGAGTAATAATGCGTGCGTGTGTGCGTGTGTGCTTGTGTGTGAGTGTGTGAGTGTGTGTGTCTGAGTGTGAGTGTGTGTGTGTGTGTGTGTGTGTTTATGTGTGTGTTTATGTGTGTGTTTATGTGTGTGTTTACGTGTGTGTTTATGTGTGTGTTTACGTGTGTGTTTAGGTGTGTATTTTATATTAACGTATGTTAGATGTACAAAGCACACAGTTTACTATTTTTACTATTTATTATGAACTACATCAGAAACACTGCACGATAATAACCGCAGTAGTGTAATACTGTGTCGCGGTTACTAAGGCCTCTCACAAGCGTTTTTACTAGCAATTACAGTACTAAAGTATATCAACAAAATATGGACAAAAATTATATATATATATATATAAAAAAAAAAAAACAAAATAAAATAAAAAGGTGACCACACTAAAATATTAAAAGTAACATAGAAGAACTTATAAATTACGTAGGCATTTAGTTATGTATGTGTATGCGTATGTATGTGTGTGTGTGCGTGTGTGTTTGTGTGTGTTGTGTGTGTTTTTTTATGTGTGAATAAATAGACTGTGAGTGAAAAGAAAAGTCTGATATTGTTATGGTTATAAAGTTTTCGGTCTCATCATAAGTTAATTTTAATAGCCAATCGTTTAATTTGACTTTACATTTTACACATATACATTATACACAGTATATTTGTTCATCCTCATTATTGCACACTAGTGGCGAAGCGTGTAAATAACACGATTTCTATCGGCTTATCTTTAACAAATTACAATAAAATAATTACTAAACTCAACAAAAATTTGGATAAATAAAACAAGACCCAGCAAAATTTGGGATTGGAAAAACACAAGCTCGTCAAAAACATAGCATTCTCCATTCATCCAGGTCGGACATATATCATATACCAACGTACCTTTATGAATTTTTCGCACTTCGCCACTACTTCATATGTATAAGTGTGTGCATAATTCATATATATTATTTAATTTGAAGTACTAACGTTAAACTATGATAAAGTTTTGATGAATTACCTCCTGAGTCATTTGCGGATAGAACTGTTTGTCCCACGGGGAATACAGTGACGAGGATACGTACAGACGTTTCCCGTCCAAGGACAGTTGCAACATTTGGGGGCCTCCTTGTAATTGCTTTCCTTTTACGAATACAGGTTTGGGTGTTTCCTAATAAAATAAATTAAAACCATGTTAACAAGGCAAAGTGCGGCGTTGAGTTTCGACACTCAGCACGCAATATATCAATTCAGCGGAGAGTGGGGAACTGAAATGTTAAAAGAGAACAGAGTGTCTTAACACTATATTCTCTGGTTCCCTCTGCCTGCTACGTGCGTGATACAACGTGAAGCTAAAAAAAAATGATATTGTATTGATACTTAATAATTCTTCTACGTTGCAGGTGACGTTATTTAGTCAGTCATGTCAGTTCAGTTGAGTTCTTTAATTTACATGTCATACGCTTATCATATTATTACACTTGACAGTTGAAGTACTCGTACAAACACTCGTCATTTGTGTCATCACAATATAAAAATACAGAGAAGTTCCAGTAACTAAATACATATAAAGTATATGTCGGAGACTGTTATTAGTACGGACCGATAACTGAACGAAGCACGAGTTCCGGTGGATGGCAGCACCGTCGCAGTGTTGCGATTGGCTCGTGCTACAACAGAGCCTAGCCGGTGGGGTGACGTCGGACCAAGAGGGACTTACCATTTGGTCGTCATCGGGATCGGTTCTCCTCCAAGCTAGGAACTGTTACCTACGTTTAGTTAAAACCGTGTTCATAAAATTGTGAATTGTGTTTGTGTTAATTGTGTTCTCTTTGTCTCTTTGTTCGATTACCCATTTTATACGCCCACTATGTTGGATGACGAGGTTAATAATACGGCCCTGCCGACATATATGTATGTTATATATACTCTTATATAAGTCGGACGTATTTATCTATATCAATATATATTGTACAATATTATACATGTGTACATATGTTATATTGTATTCTAATTCACGCTTCTATGAGATAATATGCAATGCCAGTAGTTTTGGAAATTATATGTCTTCAAAAATAATATATAGCCTCTATTCAGGTAAATGTATTGAAAAATATTTCAACAATTCAATTTGTTAACGCTATACTCATATAAATTAACGTATATTTTACGCACAAAAGAACGTTAACCATTCGTTTGCTGGTTTAAAGCATTTAGAGGTTGGAAGTAATTTAAAAAACAAAAGCTGAACTCGAAATGAATGATACAGCGAAACGGTAATTATGTTTAGTCATGTGGTGTTAATTTGAACTACGAAGTGCTACTACAAAAGGAACAATGAACAAAACAGAAGTTATTCTACTAATAAAGTAGAAAAGCTGAAAAAAAATTGATTTTGAAAATTTCGTTAGGAATTATTATAAATTTTAACCTATGTGTTATTTTTATGGATAAGCTACGTTAGTGTATAATTCCATCTCGATCCGTTCGGTAGTTTTTGCGTGAAAGAATAACAAACGACTAAACATCTGTCCTTACAAACTTTGACATTTATAATATAAGTAAAATTACCTCCATTTCTTTGTCTTCTATTACTTTCAGACCGTAACTTGCGATTTGTCCTCCTAATTGTACTTTAGCTGTCAATTTAGGGTTACTAGGATCGCTTACGTCATACTGTCTAACGTCGCCGTGAAGCCAACAAGAAAAGTATAAATATTTGTCATCCAGTGACAGAAGAACGTCAGATATTAGACCTGAAAAGGTTAATGGAATTGTCATGTTAATCTGAAGGCAAAAGTGTCAAATTACGAAATTACTAAAATATTTCTTAGACGTAAACATTTCGAGTGGAAAAAGATACGTAATATTTTTATTTAGATGTGTAACACAACAAAATGATTTTGTAAGTTAGAAAAGATTTCTGCATTTTTTTTTTTTTAAATCCGTTGAATACAAATTAAATAAACTGAATAAACTAAAACTATGTAACTTAGTTATAAATTAAAAGAAAAAAATAACTTTGAAACATATATTAATTATTATTATAACATTTAAAATTTGAATTTGAGCCGAGTTTGAGCTCCTTTTAGGACATATATTTGTGTATATGGAACTTCATTTATCTATTTGTGTAGATTAAATATTACATATAAATTTGTATTTAGGCTTTGTAACTATCTTGGTGCAATCGAGTTAAATAATCATCTAAGAAAAATATTGCTACGCAGTGTAATAATAAATTATCAATATTTAGGTATATCAAACACACACACTACCGTTTACTTTACTCTCAACGCCATCTTTAAGTACAGTTTTCGCTGGAATATCAATAACTTTATCCGCGATCCACTTGCCATTCTCAGATTTATAAAACCTGAAATAAAGTGACTGTTTATAAGCACATTATCTCCTAAATATGGGTAATAAATTTGGGTTGCTAAGTAAATATATTCAAATCTCCTACCTGTATACGTTAGCCTCGACAGCGCACCCAACAAATCCAACACCGGATTTAGGATCATGGAGAAATCTGATCTCAAGGGGCGCACAACCCTCGCTACCTAAATCTATGACTTGTTCTAACTCGCGTGTGGACCATTTGTAGACGTTCAGTGAAGTACCATATCTTTCATTATTTGGGATATCAGCTGCATGAAAGCCTCTTTAAATTTAAAATATAGAGTTATTATTTTTAAAATTGCTAAATTGATGAGATAAAAAGGAAAAAAACTTTATAGATTGATGCTTTGTTGATAAAAAAATAAATAAATTTATGAAACGAAATTTGTCGCATTTAAAGTTTATACAGAAAAGCAGTGCAAAAAGCTAATATTATATCACATATTGCTTTAAGAATTAAATTAATAAAATAAATATTACACACACTACTATATATTTAACATATGTATACTTTTATATAAAGTGACATACATGTCTGAGTCTATCAGACTCAGGTGTATTTCATGCGTCTAGTGTTAGTCTAGTCAAATATATACTTACGATTTATAGAACTTTGGCGTACCCCATTCAGAAGCAATCATGACATCGTGGTAGGGTTGATACCAGAAATCATAACCAAATTTCGCTGGTTTTCCATTTGTCCATGTGCCTAAGACATTTTTACATAGCAATATCATGAAGTCGACGGCACAAATTAATAAAAAAACTTTGTATTTTTTTTATGGTCATCGTTAATAGGGATGTCAAAAACAATTACTTATCTATATATTAAAACGTGAAGCAAAAACTTTGTACTCATTTTTACGAAAATTACGAGTACGGGGGACATTTATGACTATCCTTCTCCGTCCGTATATAGCGAAGGAGTGCTGAATGATAATATCTTTTTTAAATAACACATAATAAACATATTATATTAATAAAATAAATGTCACAAAAATTTTGACATTTGACATCTATGTTTATATAACGTGACATATACGTTGCTAGGCAACGCGTTCTTAACGCGTCTACAGGCACTCTTGCTTAAATAAATAGACACTCATAGTTAAATTATCAATGAATAACACTTGCATCAACCACTTACCTGTCACTTTCAGAGTTTTCGAATCGATGAGCACAAAATCCCCTTTTCCATTTTCATTTTCGTCACCCATAGTTGAAATCATGATGTCCCCGCTAGCAAGGCAGTGAGTCGTGTGGGGGAAAGTGCAGTTGAATGACCTCATCTCAGAACCGTCGATTACCTGGTAATGAGGTTTTCGGGGTTTATGAACTCTCGACAAGGGTCTGGACAGATTGACTAATGATTTTATTCTTTATAAAAAACAATTTTAACATTATAATTCTATTGTTGAGAATAATACATGCGACTGTAAACGCGACAGGTTGTGGGATCGATTCCTACTCCAGGAAATGTTAGTATTTTCATTTCCTGAGTTTGGTAACAAGGCAAAGCGCGGCGTTAATTTCCGCCACTCAGCACGCAATGCCTCAAATAGGCGGAAAGTGGGGAACGGAATTGTTGTAAGAGAACGGAGTGTCTTAACACTTGGTTCTCAGGTTCCCTCTGCCTACCCTGCTATAAGCGGGATACAGCGTGAATTTAAAAAAAACATAAATAAAGTAATGGTCATATTGATATAATTAAAAAGGAGCGCCATTTTTAATAAAAAAAGAGTATATATCTATATAGAGTTCCCTGTATAATGTACATATATATATATATTATTCGTTATTATTTAATATTTGGAATAAGCTAATATAAATTCACATGTAAAAAAATGTATTTAGTGATGAAATTACGAAATAAAATACTAAAAAAAAATGTTTAAAGCACCCGTATATCTACAATCTTACAAACAAATCTTCATTTCCGCAACGTCATTTAACTTTTGGGTACCCAATATCAGATCTACGTGATATTCGAAGGGAAATAATTATATCCGAGTTGGGCAGTGATTGACTGAACGTAGAGAAGAGCTTCGAACGGTTGTTGCATAGTTTAGATTATTAGGGAGCTAGTAATATCTAGATAATTAATTGACATATTAGATCTATTGGCTATTACAGAAACTAGTGAATTGCAACGTAATGGTTTAATTAGCGCATACCATATACAGTAATAAATAGCCAGCAATAATTCGACACTGTTCAGCCATTGGAAATAATGATAATAGCTCCTATCTAACTAAATTGTGATTCTAACTACACAATACAGTACACGTCCACAAAATTCAGCCATTATTGTACAAAATTTAAGCGACGACCCGATTTTTATCGGAACCAGAATAAGGGGAAATTAAAAAACTTTAACCGAACCGTTGACATAAAAATTCAGTTTTACGAGTTTCGCGCAAACAAGATCCAACTTATGTCCGCGACACTAACGCCTGCGAGTTTATAACTTTGCAAAGAACGATTTCTTTACATTTTTCATGGCCATTCAACATTTCAGTAACTCAAACTGTTAGCTTAGTAAGTAAGGTTGGTATAAGATATTTATATACATAGGACAACTTGTATAAGTTGGTTGATATATTTACTTTTTTGTATATGCTGAAAAGCGAGATTAAAAAATAACTATTTTAGATTAAAAATTAATTAGAGGCTCTGCAATGTTTTTTAAACGTGTACAGATAAAAAAACATATTAAGCAAAATTAATTATATTAAAAAAAAAATGAAAAATGTGAACGTAGATTTTCTAAAAGTTTTTATATTAAGGTATAAAATTTTGAAAAAACCGTTTATATCAAAAATATTAATTAATTATAATGAAATGTTTTGTATAAAAATAATGAAAATATTATTCTTTATTATTATAGAGAATAATATTTTGAATATTTTCAAAATTATCATTGCACAGGCGATTATTTATACATCTTTAGAAATATGAAATACCTTGTACAGTTCTGGTTTTCGAGGATTTGTGCCAACATCAATAACGAAAACACTGCAGGAGTGTAAGCCAGGTAATATAAGTAGGTTTCTTTTGAGCTCGGGATTGTCATGGCAACTTGAGCACACATTCCACCCACTATGGTGAAGCTCGTCCCCCACACTGCCTGTGTACGTCCTATGAATAACCTTAAATAAAAATATATATTAAATAATAAAATATGGATTTAGAATATAATACGATTGGCTTTTAAAATTGAGAATTCAATATCTATAAAGATTTAAAATCCGCTGATATCGCATATAATAAGTTAGAGGATTCCAATTCCGATTTTCCAATAGTCCTAAGAAAGTATAATATATGGATTATGCGTATATGCCAAAACATTTTATTTCACATTATGACATATTATAATATAACGTTATTATGTTATCACTAGGTTATACAACATTTTATATAAGCCTACAATACACTAGTGTGAACACCCTAACGAGGAAACAAAGGGATGTGCTCAATTTGAACTGGCAATAACCACGTGAAATTGCGGTGTGCGCTATACATTAACTAATATTGATGTCGCTATGGCGTATGTCGTACTACATTTCGTATAATAGGTTTTCATATTAAATATGTATTTGAAGGTAAGGGTTAAAATGTTACTATATATAAAAAAATTGAATGGCTATATTACATTTCAATTAATTACTTATTCTTAAATAAAAAAAAAATAATTCAACCAACAAACAAAGCACATATATTACAAGATCAATCTAGTCTTATTGGTTTTCAAGCACATGATAGAAATCTAAATGAAATTGCAGAAAACGAATCGCAAGCTGAGATATATTGCATTCCTCTTGTTAATTTAGTTTAGTACGAGATGCACATTGCACATGATACTTTCCTAGCAGTGCCCTAAAATCCTTTAGGATTACCGGAGCGTTATTGCCTGCGACATCGCTCCAGACTAAGCGGAAGTTTGTACAATTTTATTTGCTAATATCCCAGCTAATTTACCTCCTGGTATTTTAATTTTCTCCTTTGTTCTTACTATTGCATCTTTATTATCGCTGTCTATTTTATTCGGATTATCTATCTATTTTATTCCTGTTTAAAATTATTAAATAAATCAGTATATAAGTAAAATTCCTTGAGATTATACATATAATATGATATGACATAATAATAATATAAATATATTCATATACTTGTATAATATACACAGTCCTGCAAGTCCAAACCACATTAAGTCCAACAAGAGCTGAACTTTGAAATTTCTAATAATGAAAGTAGGATATGTAAATTTCTTTTCATGTCTATTTCATCTTTTTATGTCCATCTACGGATATGCATGGACTTTAGTTCAAGTTGAAAATCCAGTTTTCATTCAGAGAACGGTCCAGTCAATTGTTCAGAACAAATGTTTGTCTACTCTATCGACGTTTGGACAGGTTTGAATGGGAATACTCGGTCTCTCAGCTTTAGCTCAAATATATCTGTTCGCGTTGAATAACGCCTTAAATTTTTAAGATTTATCAAAGATATTTCAGTTGTATTTTATTTTAAAGCGTGTGTATATTAGAATTTCGCAGTAAAATAATTGTTTTATGTCACTTATTTTATTACTAATTGCTATGATACATCTACTTGAATATTATCGAAAAAAATTATTTGTATGACTATCTGAAGTTCAGGCCTTCATACAATAACACGTTCATTAATTTTTAATTTTAACCCGATTTTACGATACCGATCAATAAACCAAACTACAACTTAAGCTATATTAGAAACCTCATAACACGATATGTCTAATTACATACTCGTAGATGGCAGTTTCTAAAATCAATACAAGCAAAATGTCAAAACCTGGCTGTACGTAGGTGAATTTGGATCAACATCCACCGTAGCTAGGTAGTCTTGCTTGCTCTGGTCTGGTTGAACGCACACTACGTAAAGTAACCCCTCCCTAGGGCCGTTCCTAAATGCGTCAAGTGGGGATGCGTATCCCGGCCCAAGTTTACCTGCGGAAAATAAATTATTATTGTTACCCAAATGTGAGAAGTGGGAATTTTAATACGAAACTTGTTTTAGCGAAGGGTTTTGTTGTTTAAGTAATATACTATTACCATTTTGAATCAATTTTCGGTTTAAGGATATCCTATTCAATATACTGGTTTCTATATGAAATAAAATTTTATTCGAATTTAAACCATTTCAATTAATATTACAAATTTCTTTCCAAATACCGCCTATCGTGGCGCAGAGGCACAAGCGTGCGACAGTAAACGCGAAACGCGGTTGTGGGTTCGATTCCCACTCCGGGAAATGGAATTTTTCACTTCCTGGGTTTAGCAACAAGGCAAAAAGCAGCGTTGAGTTCCATCACAGCACGCAATGCCTCAATTGCGCGGAAAGTGGGGAACAGAGTGTCTTAACACTAGGTTCCCTCAGCCTATCCTGATATATGCGGGATACAGCATGAAGCTAAGTATGTATGTTTTTCCAAATATTTGTTACACAGAAAAGAAATTTCATATATACTGTAATATTTACTCACTAACGTATTAAGAAGTTAATACTTCTTTTTCTTTATTTATTGAGCGGTAGCATTCCAGTGCCACAATATAAAGAACTATAATTTCTGTAATCACTAAAATTTTATTTAATATTTCAGTCATTTTAAGTTCAACATAACGAAGGCAAAATGTAAGGCTGTATAGAATTTTTCATTGTTATATATAATTTATAACAAATTGCGGTGAAACATAATTTTATACAGTTGAGCATATTGCGGGGTGCGTAAAGTGAACCTATAAATGATGATGCACTCAGTTCTCCACTTTCCACACATTAAAGACACAATGAATTTTCGATGGCGGAACCTAACAACGCACTTTATAAAACCACCAAAGTGAGATATTTTAAATATATGCGTTTTTTAAAGAGAATTACAACTTATGGAACATTTAATTATCAACACATCCCAACTGCACTACGATGGTGTCTGTATTAATATTTAACTGAGACTATGTTATAGTATACAAATATGTATTCACTTTTTTCCCTTATTAATTAATCGACTTCTAAAACGGATAAGATTATCAAATCAACTATATTTTTAATTTGTGTTATAACTTGTTACTGGGAGAACGAATTTTGATATTTTTTTTATATGATAACTAGTGCTTATGTTGAGGTTCCGCCTAAGTTTAGGTAAGCTCTGACCAGTAGTTTTTGATTTATTGGTAAATTATACTTTTTAGTATATCTTATTTAACGTCGGATTTAATTTCCTGTTAAAATTTTAATTATAGCCAGTTAGATTTAGTGAACGCCTGTCGTGGCGCAGAGGCACAAACGTGCGACTGTAAACACGACAGGTTAGGTATAGGTAGGTTCGATTCCCACTCCCGGAAATGTAAAATTTAGTATTTTCATTTCTTGAGTTTGGTAAGAAGGTAAAGCGTGGCGTTGAGTTCCGCCACTCAACACGCAATGCCTCAATTCGGCGGAAAGTGGGGAACGGAATTGTTGAAAGAGAATGGAGTGTCTTAACACTAGGTTCTCTGCTATATGCGGGTTACTGCGTGAAGTTAAAAAAAAAGGAATGACTTATTGAAATCTTCATGAGCATAACACAATATATTGCCTATTGTTGCCAGATATAAAATTACACATTTTATCTAAAAATAATTTATATATCTCGATTTTTACTTAATAAAGATAGATTAGAAATTCAAAGTAAATAAACATTATGATTCATACTTTAGAGCAGTAGGGAACTGTCCGCCTTTAAGCGATGCAATGTCCAATTCCTATTTGTTCCCATGTTTATATTATACCTACTTTCCATCAGGAGTTAATGGATAAAGATTAAAAATAAAAGCCTACTAATATATACTGTATAATACCTAATGTATAAATAATATTAACAATTAAAATTAACTATCGTTAATTGAATATGCTTTAGATATGTTTTTCTTTCAAATATTTTATGAGTATCCATGATGATATTTAATATTATTTAATTTTAGTACAAAACAGCTTAAATAATATGGGATGTGCTAGCACGACAGTGAGGGACACTAACCCCTCGCGACTTAGTAATCACGTCAGGTATCTAATGTATGCATATAAATTATGCTTTGTTCTGCATAATCCCGTCAAGCATCATTGTATACAAAATTATACTGAATTTCTTTAAGAATATCTTCTCTATTTTTTAAATAGACTATATTTTATTATTTGTATCATGTGTACCAATGTATGTTTCGAATTAGTTCGTATTACAAACGGCTATAGGTATTTTGTTATATTTTTAATGGAGTCCACTTATAATAGCTCGAACGTGTACGGTAAAATGATCTTCGTACAGCTGGTAAACAAAAATTAATAATTCTTGGAGAATATAATAAAAAAATAATTAGGTTACTCTTAGAGTGTTTTTTAGAATAAGCCACACACTATATTGTAAGCATACGGAATTGGGGATTTTTTTTTTTGGGGAGCAACGTAAAAAACGTGTAAAACTAAAGTGGCTTTCTTGGAATTCCAATTATATTTATTAAAAATAAAAATTTTAATGAAATATAATTTATTTTTCTTTTTTTCTACTTTTATATTACTAGCAAGAATTAAATTATTCATAGAATTTAGGTCGTATAAGTAACAATATATAAGAATCTATTAGATATTCAAATTTTATAAACGCTATAAAATTGTTAGAATATAGTGATAAATAGTACAGAGCTCAGGGCTAAAACTAATACAGGGCTGTTCACCCGTAACTATAAACGTTTGTTTGCCCTACAATCCTTCGAACACTATACTATGCAGGTAATGCTAGTGAGATTTAAATATACAAAGTCAAAGTCAAATAATTTTACGTCAAGTAGTCTACCACCGGTTCACTAAATTTAATGCCTTAGACCTGAGAAGAACCGGCGCAAGAAACTCAGCGGGAGTTCTTCTTTTTTTCTTTTTTTCTTTATGGACAACGGATGGCAAACGAGCAGAAGGACCACCTGATGGTAAGTGGTTACCTTCGCCCATGAACATCTACAACACCAGAGATGTTGTAGATGCGTAACCAACCTAGAGGATGCAGATGGTAGTGAAGGACAATGTAGTAGTCGGCTGTCGGAACCACCACATTTTGGGGAAAGGATGGGTGGGAAAGGGGAAAACCTGGCTTACATGCCATCAAACCGGAATACATCATAAGATATTTGGCAGTTCGTCTTTGACATGATAGTGGTCGCGAGCCAAACGGATGACGAACCTCCTACCACCAAACGAATCTTTTTTTTCGTCAATGCATTATAATCAGGTGTTAGTGGCAATGATACCTTTGAAATAGACTGGAGCGAGCGTTTCATTCCCAAGGCGTGTTATCATTTATAAAATCACATGTATTATCATATCAATATCTATCTATCTTTCTATCAATCAATCAATGTATAAAAATTTGCATCGTTATCTTAGTAGATATAGATTTGATTGCATATTTGAACATGTGTCCGGATCTAATGATAATATTTATATTTACATAGTATGAACTTGATGTCCTTACTATGATGACCTTGAAAGCGAGAAAACAATTCTAAACCTGTTTGTTTTTAGATTTTTAAACTATTTTGTGATTATTATATTAAGGGCAAAGTTGAAACAGTGATAATATTTTTCAAGCTGTTATAAAAATAAATAAATGATAACCATTATCGAAACCGTCGTACTTTCATATTGTTGAGTGATATTTGTAGTGTTTATTCACGATTATAACAAAAATATAAAAATATATGTAAAGAAGTGTTATGATTTCATCGTTGATTTTTCCTTTCATCTGTATGGCTGAGATTTTATGAATTTGTATAAAGGAGATCATATAAAAGAAATGTTTCTTACAAATACTGTTAGCGAGTCAAATTTAAACTTAATTAGTTCTCAGTTAAGGTACAATATTAGTTGGCATTTATCTACAATAAACATATTATGCTTACATAATTGATAAGACAAAACCGTTATATTAAATAATATTTAAAAAAAAACAACCATCGTAGGTAAAGTTACGTAATATCTAACTATCGTTACGTTCTTTGACAGATGACGCAGATTCGATTTGAATCCTTACAACATGTATGTACGATAATTTATGTGAGCGCCACGTGAAAGTATTGTCTCAATATAGACGTTAAGCGGGAAATGAAATCATATATCACCAGGCTCCCCATGTTTACCCCGTCATCGCCCGTCGACTCAAAGTGAGTAAAGATAAAATATATGAAGCACCTATATTCTCTTGCAATCTCCCTTGTAAGTGATATGCGAAATAATCCAACCATTTACAGTAAGTAATATCTGAAACATCTCCAAGCATTTACTATAAAGCAAATATCTTGAATATTTCTAGCATCCAATGGCGGATAGCAGTATCATAGCAGTAGTTTCACTTTAACCAACATTTAGTCTTATATTAATGTATGTCACGCTTATTCCCGCATAGCAATCTAATGTCGAAACACTGCTTTCTCCGCTTGCTGTCTAAATTTCAGACATCTCGTGTTGAATTGCGGAACTCAACATTATATTTTGTCTTACTACGAGAACGCGGACATGCAAATAAATTAAATAAAACGGAATGGTTACACGTGGTAACAGAACCTATAACTATCTAATTCAGACGAGTTCTACCCCACAGCGCCACGAATGTGAACAACTGAATGTATTTAATAGACAAATATTCTACTTAGCGAAACTTATTGTTTTATTTTAAGGATAAGTTGACAGAAAATATCGTCTAGTCTTAGTTATTCGAACTGAATATCATCACGTGAAATAATAGTGAAAGCTAAAACACTTTCCAAGCAAGCCATGTCAACATTTAGGTATTTCCTTTAATAAATAATTCATAAATAGTAACAATAATTATATTAAATAGTTAATTTTTTAGTACGTGTAAGAAAATTTTATAATAAGGTAATATTATTTATTTCGATAGGTACTATTTAAACTTTTACAAACTTTTTATACTTGAAACGACTGTTACTTAGATTTGATATACGATTTTTTGGATAAATTATTAAAATATATAACTTTTATATTTAATAACTAAGACTTTTAAAGAATAAACATAAACGCATTTCAATTTTACAAAATGATGAGATTATTTGGGGTGCTAAATAATATGTATCAATAACGAATTACAAAAAGAAACACATTACTACTTTACATGTTATATATTATAGATACATACTTTATATACATATCAAAACAACAAGTTTTCTGAGAAAAAAGTATTCTTAGCCTTTTTTTAAGTACATTATATAAAAAAAGTACAAATAAAACAAACCTTAATTACTTTTAATGGTAAAAAGATAAAAACTTTAATAATAGAAGTAAAATACTTACAACACGACATTTTTAAGATGATTTGTGACAAACAGCGTAATAACTGCACTGGCTTGTTTACAATTTACATGACAAATGACAGTTAGCTAGCCAACTCAATAACACTCACGTCAAGTGTTGGTGGGAAAAGTAATACAGATTATGAAATTTATTCTTATAAGAAGTTCACAGATAATATATTTGTTTAGTATTTAATGCTTACAATAAATTCTTTTTTTATATACTTAAAAGCAAAAAGGTTTTTGTAAATTGCTATTAATTAATTTAAAAAAATTAAACAACTTTACTTATTTCTTTAAGTTACAAAATTACAATAAATATATTTAATTACGTACCATTATTGAATTATATCTAGTAAAATATAAACATAATTATACAATATAAGATTAAATAATATTAAAAATTATTTAAATTAGTAAAATATACGTTGCTTATTTTTCAAAATAACAAAAATACTTATTGTATAATTTATTTACATTGGCTTTTATCACAAAGCATACATTGTCGTTATGACTTATAATAACTGTCACAATACACTAACGAAGTGTTTAATATGTATTTTTATTTGTAAGAAATGTTTACTACATTTTTAATGATTATTACTTTTCAAGCAAGACTAAGACAAATGATTATTAAGTACGCTTTTCAAAACATAGCTGTTTATAATTTTACTCAGTCTTCAAACTACAGTTCGTATATGAAAATGTATTGTCATTATTTCATTTTAATTCATTTAAATTGTAGCACAAAATATATTCACACATTCAGCCTAATCATGTAAGCTATTAAGGTTTACGCGTAAATGCTTTTGGCCTAATCTATGGTTATGTGCGTGCGTTTTAGTGTCCTGCAGTATTCGCCGCAAACTGGAATGTTGATGGAATTCATGTCGTATTGTAATATGTCTGCTTATATTTTTAAACAATATATGCCACAGCGCTTTGTCCTTATTCTTCCACAATAAATCTGAAGTCTTCTCCTTAATCCTTCGCATATTTTCTTGTAGTCTCCTAGCTTTTATTTCCATTTGTATGAGCGAACGGGTCGTATTTGTTAAAAGACGGTACAGGTATTCTTTTCTTCTCGTTTTCCTCGGTTCCGCCGTAGTCGCATTAATCATAGACTCGAATTCAATATACTGTGGATCGTGGATAACGTTTATGGCGGTATATTTGAGTTTGTTTTTAAATAAAAGTCCGGCGAACAGGATGATGGTTACAAAAGTTAGGATCATTAAAATTTTGGAGTGCTTGTAAAGAGATTGCAATACAAAATGCATGACGCATGACGACGTGTCACCTACATGTCACACTCGCGCCACGGTTACATGTATCGTTTCGCGTCGGATCACGTTGAGCAACAAGTCACGTCGGCAAGCAGCGTGGTGCGCCCTCTCGCGTCCTGAGCGCAAACGGTACTGAGACTGAAAACTCGCCGGTGCGACGCACCCTACAAATTTCCCCAATGACTTTTCCTCTTGGATTTAGGAAGAGCGTAATTCGGATATGGCGGTGAATGTTTTATTCAAAAAAATCTAATAATTCGTCAACTTATGAGTTATACAGATATATAATAATATGCAAGTATTGAATATGAAATGTAAATTTGTAATACAATCAATTTGTGTATTAAGTCGGGTATCATAAAGTTTAATGATATAAATATTTTAATTTTTCTTCAAAAGGGGAATAAATAGATTTTTGAAGGGTCGGCAACGCGTAAGTGATGCCCCTGGTGTTGCAAGCGTCCATAGGCCACGGTAACCACTTACCATCAGGTGGGCCGTGTGCCTTGTTGCCACCGTCGTGGTATAAAAAATAAATATTTACCATAAAAAATAAAAATAATAGATTAAATGATCATCCCAGAAACATATAAAGCTTCCGGCGGAAATTGCAATATGTTTACTAAAGCACATTCGCTGCGTTTATTAAAGCTTTGTTTACATAAAACCGCAGGCAAATGATTTATATACAATACATTTAAAAGCTTTTATATTACATATATTTATTTATATACCTATTGCCCTACATACAAATATTCATTATATTTCATATGTAACTATAATATATAATTTTCTTGACTTCAATTCTTCTGCATATAAGAGAGTCGGGAGAGAAAACCAAGTACAAGACACTCTGCTCTCCGCATTTCTATAAAATTTGTCTCTAAAAAAGTCTCAAGTTTTAAAAATTCTCATTCTAAGCTCAACGTTTTTGTAGGTGCGTAAGTGGTGAGGGTAGGGGTGTAAATTCACCTCGCCCGTAGGTACTCCCGCACTATCTCTTTGCTATCGATGATATTTGTTTTACAATACCTTTGTTATTTAAATGGATCCGTGACTTGGGTGTTTAGGAATAGAAAACAAAAGAAAATATACAATCGTTAAATATTTTTGCATAACGTTTGTGGAGTTTTGGTTCAATTAGACTATTGACTAACGAGATAACTAGATAATTTTTATAATAATATTCCTTTTTTTTTCTCCAATTATACTCTCTTTCCTCATAGAAAGCTAAGAAAAGAGAGGACCCAGTGACAAGGCAATCCGTTCTCCATTTACGACGGCAGAGTTTAACGCCGCGTTTTGTCTTACCAGAGCGGAAAAATAAAAACAATTTTAAATATAATCATTTCCTCTAATATTAACTATAAACATACTTAAATTTAATGCGGTAAGTAATTTTATTTTTAAAATGTACAACAAATAAGTTGAAGCTAATATAAAAGTTACTGCCAAACAAATAAAACTTGTCTGAATTAATAACTGTTATAAAATCATTTCGATGTTCTGACACAGCTGATGTCAAAAGATAAGCAACCCTTTCTTTTCTCCAATTGGTTTAGAAGAGAAATGGTAAAATATTTAACAATGTCTAAAAGATGTTTCAAGTTTATTCGAGTACCGATAATCTTATTGATTTAAGGATCACGTTTATGAAAAGGCTTACAGAATCCTGACAAAATCTTTTTATAATATAACAAATAGCTTGATAATGAATTAAATTTACTACGTTTTGGATTTTTTCTTTGTAGGTACATATCATGGGCAACAGAAATGTTGAAGAGAACGGAGTGTCTTAACACTAGGATCTCGAGTACTCTCTGCCTACCTTACCTTACCTTACTTTACATACATGATAAAAAAACATACACTTAGTTCTTATTTATAACTAATAATTTCATTTTTTAACTTTGTAAGGAGTTGTCTAAACCATTGCCATTGGCGTTAGTTGGTTGAAAGTTCAGTCAGTTTTTAAAATAAAATAAAAACTCAAAATTAAAAAAAAAAATGATTAATCAGAATCCAGAAATTTGTGAAAATAGAAAGTTTAGACCCAATATAAAAAGAAAAAATAAGGACATAAGTGCGTCTAGCGCTAGGGGAACGCTAGTGCGACTATCTACGATTTACTTAACTCTATTAGCTAATTATACGAAGGGCTTGTCTTGACTGTCGTATTTTCTATCGTCTTATTTTATTATAGTTTTTTTTTTAACTTCACGCTGTATCCCGCATATAGCAGGGTTAGGCAGAGGGAACCTGAGAATCTATTGTTAAGACACTCCGTTCCTCACTTTCTGCCGAACCGAGGCATTGCGTGCTGAGTGGCGAAATTCAACGCCGCGCTTTGTTTTGTTTGTACCAAGCCCAGGAAATGAAAATTTAACATTTCCAGGAGAGGGAATCGAACCCGCAAACTGTAAACGCGCAGTTGCACGCTTGTGCCTCTGCGCCACGATAGGCGTTATTATAGTGAGTTTTTGTTTCTAAGTTACGAACAAAGTGTCTTGACACTAGGTATTGCTATGCGAGAAACATGAATCTGCTTAAATTTCCAAATTATCACCCGTGACATCATTTGTGTGTTAACTCAGTCAATTTACGAACTGACTGCCACATAGTATTACACCCTCGATCCCGCGGGAAATCTTTACCATCCTGTTATTATGTATTTAAAATGTTAAATTTAAAATAATTAACTGGAGTAAGGTAAGGATTTAATCTGTTTAAAGATTTACTTTATCTTGTTCAATTTTTGTAAAATTCTAACTTCAACGTCAACAGATGTTATATCTTGAAATATCCTTTGAAAATTAGATGGTTCTTTGTTATATTAACTTCTGAAGTTTGAACAGTATCTCCCAGCACACGAAATTTGTAAGTTGTAGAAATGAGAATTGAATGGTTGTAAAAAATGTGAATTATTATAATATATAAAAAAACAACATGGCCATTATTTTTCCAAATAATTCTCCACTTTCCATGAAATAGTTAACAAAAAAGATTTGTATTTTTAGATGAAATGACTACACTACTTATTAGTTTTAGTACTCAATTGTTAAAAATATTATGATGTCTATATGAGTTACATATTTTTACCGCATGGTAACAATGTGTAACTCATATTGTATTATTGCATTTCATCTGTTTCTATTTATCTAATTTAATATTCATATTTCGGTAACAAATTCTCTGACAGGCCTTGATTTGTTTTCTAAATAATATCTTTGAATGAAAGCTTAGAATTTTTCTTTAATTAAGTATGTCAAGATACATAGATAAAGTTAAAAAAATACAATTGCAGAGAGATTAGATATTTTTTATGATAATTAAATTTTTAACAAAAAAAAAATACCGACTTCAAAATAGGATCTAGGTTAAAAAATAGGATCATATCAGAAGCATCACATCAGCTATCATATAACAAAGAATAATAAAAATTGGTTCACCAAGTAAAAAATTATAAAATCGAATTTAGAATCTCCTCCCTTTTTGAAATTAGGCTAAAATGATACAAGATAAATGATTATGCTGTTTTATCTATTAAAATACCACTAACAGATTTTTTTCAAACGATAGCTAACGGGTCGCAGTATTTAAAATTCTTGTCGATATATTCCGTTTCATTTGAACGACTTTACGATATGACCCCTGATCTACACCCCTGATCTAAACGGCTTGTGCTTTATATACGCTATGTATTCTATCAAATATTTTTCGTACACACAAAATAAGGCAGGCAGAGGGAACCAGAGAACCCAGTGTTAAGACATTGCATTACGTGCTGATTGGCGGAACTCACAGCCGCGCTTTGCCTTGTTACCAGAACGAAGAAATGGAGATACTAAATATTATTAGTGTTTTCATTTTGTGGACTGGGAATCGAACCCACAACCTGTCGCGTTTACAGTCGCATATAGGCAAGATAGGATTTAGTTAAATGTCTCGCTTTTTGCCATTTTCTATTTATAACGGTGTCCCAAAATTAACGCAAGATTTGAATTCGAACTGCAGCCGCTAAGCTTTCACTATTTAAGAAATATTCTTTAATAATGAAGACACGTTGTTCTATCGTGTAACGCTCCATTTTTAATAACCCTATACTGTTAGCTGTCAAATTGCTTTTTTTTCAGGTTTGCCAACTCTTCACTCCACAAATGACGGCAAAGTCAAATCTTGCGTTAATTTTGGGACACCTGTATAATCTATTTATATAAAAGTGTTACTGTATCTATATAAAAGTACTGTGTGGTGAAACTCAACGCCGCACTTTCTGTAACAACAATTCCTACAATTCAAAAAAAACACTATGTTATATAAATATAAATATTTTCCTGCCGGTGATTTCGGCTTCTGTTAACAATATGCGACTTCATCCTGCTAAAAAGCGTTTGCGTCACATATCAATGGAAATTAACCTCTCCAGAGCATTGTAAATCCTCATTTGTTGGATTGTGTGTGATTGCCCTTTAAGGAGGGGAAGCTGAATTTATTGTTTTCCAGTCCACTGCATTACGTGATCTGTTTTGATTACTTCATTGTGTACTTAATATGTGTTAAAATTAACTATTTTATCGTTCTTCTGCTATATTTAATTAATTTTAAAAGAAAAATAAAATTGTTTTAATTAAATTGTATTAAAAAGTAAATTTATAACGGATAA